>JAODAL010007372.1:0-125711 GCA_025379985.1 Phyllomedusa bahiana
CCTTCCCTCCCACTTGACGGCTGCCCTAACGGCACCCCGGCCCTGGCGACAGTCCCTGCGCTGCTAAAGTGCTGGGGCCGTCAGGAGGAGAAAAGGTCAAACAGTCCGGGTCAATACCAAATCAGAAACGTAGCCACAAATCAGAAGCAGAGGGAAAAACGTAAACAGGCCGGGGTCAAAAGCCAAACGGGAGCGAGGTACAAAATCAGATCACGAGCCGAGGTAAGTAAACCAGCCGGGGTCTGGTACACAAGTAAACAGCACAATACAAAACTGAAGGGAACAAGGCAGTCAGGAAATATCACAGGCGCAGCACTCAGCCTTCAGGGAGTTAAAATGTGATTCCCGGATACCGCCCCTGCAGCTGATTGGAGCAGTCTCCGGGTCTTCCCATTGGCTGGTGCGGAACGCAACCTGTCCAGAGTGGCTGGACCTCTGTCACTCATGGTGCTGCCAGCAGACTGTCTATCAGGGTGGGGTTGCTGATCAGCTGCTGCAGAAAGTTGCTCCCTGCAGGGGACCGGTAGAGGTGTAGCCTTACAGAAGTCGCCCCATTTTGGATTCAGCACCTCTCAGGGATCTCATCTAGGGGTTGTAAGGTGGCAGCTGGGAAGGTCCGTAATGGGGTGTATGTCCCAGCTACATTTCTGGCTTACACCAGTCAAAGAAAGGGAAAAGGAAAACAGTCACCAAGGTTACCGGCCTTGGTGAGATAGAAGCCATTTTGTTCTGTTGTGTCAGCCACAGTAGGTGGTTAACATACGTTTAACGTAGTATGGTTGCTTCAGCCAAAACCTGGGACGGCTTCTATTGGGAGTAGGCAAAGCGTTGGGTGGGTGTCTACTCCCCTTGTTACACCTGACCAGGATTTGGGCTAGCCTTTATAAGTCAGCTAGTCAGCTGACCCGGGTTGTCGGTCATACAGGTCAAGGAGTTTGGCCTGAGAGGTGTGTCTCACTGGAAGTATCCAGGACCTCGCCTAAACCGTTTGCTGAACAAGGTGTAGTGAGGGAACTGCCCTGTGTAGACAGCGCTCAGACAAGCAGGCTTTTTGTTTTTGTTTGTCATTCTGTTTGTATATGCCATACGTTTTTGCTGTATACCTGTTGTGCCAATAAAACATGGGAGGACCCATGTTGGAACCAGATCAACCTGTCTGTGTCTCTGTCTGCATTGGACTGCGATCCCCAGAGCCGTATCTAAACGTGAGTGGAAGCTTACAGGGTGTACTGTGCATTTTTGGCATACAGGTGGTCCATAGTTTTTTTTAGCACTGGGCCATAAAAATGGGGGAAAAAAATGCTGTTCCGCCATTGCTTTTTGGGCTTCATTTTTACAGCATTTGTGGTATTAATCAGTTGGTACGATTACAATGATATAAATTTTATATAGTTTTTTATGTTTCATTACTTTTACACAATAGAAATGCGTTTGTAAAAAATTGTGTTTTTATGTTGCCATAGTCTCATAGCCATAACTTTTTTATTTTTCTGCATATAGAGCTGATTAAAGGGGTTTTCCTGCTACAAACATCATATCTGTAATGATAGGGACAGTAAAAATAAGAACTTTTGCCATTGGTTTATATTACCTAAATCATTTAATATAGCAGCTGTTACCTAATTCGCAGCAGCTCTAGACACTGAAGAACCAGGCCCTCCTGTGCCATGATTGGCTGCCAGATATGTAGTTCAACTCCTGGATGGAACACACAACCTGTTCGGGACATGCCCACTATGCTGTTATTGGCTGCCTGCAAGCTCTGTGCTCACTCCCTTCTGAGATGTGTGAGGTTGCATGAGCTCTATGTGCAGGTGCTGGTTAGCTGTGTTTGCGTTTCATTTTCTTTCTTTCACTCCCCTCAGAGCTGTAGGAGCTCCTCTCTGTATCTGTCCCAATGATAGCTCTATGTGAAGGATCTGGGCAATTACTCAGTCTCTTTATCTGCCCCTCACCCATATAACACAGCCTTATACACTCTGCTCCCGCTACACATATAACACACCCTTAAACACTCTCCTCCCTCCACTCATATAACACTCCACTATACACTCTGCCCCTCACCTACATAATACAGCCTTATACACTCTGCTCCCCTCACCCATATATCACACCCTTATACACTATGCTCCAACTCTTTTGTCAGGCAGGAGGTGGAGCGGTTTGCATTTCTCACATTTGTTTCATAATTTCAGTCTGTATTTATAACTGTTTACAACGAAACAAGTGTTCTGGTTACAAGGAGCTTGTGGAGGGAGCTCTGCAGGCATGAGAACAAACCACTGCAGGAGGTCTGCAGGGCTGTGACATCCTCTCCCTTCCATTGCTCACCCAGAATGATGCCGATGACACAGGAGGGAGCATAGAGGGGGTGTGATGAGGTCATCACTCTTCAGTGTGGGAATTTACAGCTACTGAGAGGAGAGACCCACCCCTGGATTTGAAACTGTAAGACAGTTAAAGTCATATCTCCTTACCTTATCTTACACTGGTATATAAATCTACTACAATTGGTACTTTCCATCGCCTACTCTATATCATTATCTTTCTACCTACCTACCATTGTGATCCCTTATGAATAAGGTGTACATCTGAAAGAAATGTCAAGGATTTTTTTTTGTGGGCTGCAGTGTAGTTTTTATTATTACCATTTGGGATAGATGCAACTTTTTTTTATCACTTTGTATTCCAATTTTTAGGCAACGTGAAATGACCCAGACACCACCATTTTGGCATTTGGAATTTTTTTGTTCAACATGTAGAATACATGATGTTAGATTTTAGTAGATCAGACATTTAAGGAGGCAGATATACCAATCATGTGTATATTTTTTTTATTTATTTATTAGATATGTTTAAATCACCCCTTCTTTCCATTTGCGAATAAAAATAAATAAAAAATGTACACATAATTGATATCGCCACCTTCTTAAATGTTTGATATATATACATATATATACTTATTTATTTATTTTAGATATATACTTGAAAAACTTTCTACACTTTAACCCCTTACCGACATTTGACGTACCTATACGTCAAGGTCGGTTAGGGATTCCCGCAAATTGACGTATGGGTACGTCATGGCGATCTTGCGTGCTCACATGCAGGGCGCGCAAGATCCCGGCATCATGCAGCATCCCCCACGGCCGGAGTGAGCTCCGGCCGCGGGGGATTAACCCCTCGATGTCGCGACATCGTGGTCGCGACATCGCAGCTGCGGGCAGCAGGAGTGAACTCCTGCTGCTCGCGATCCGGCGCAGTAACAACGCTCTGCGCTGCTACTGATCTCCCTACCAGACAGCCCGGATGCTGAATGACAGCATCCAGGTTGTCTGGTGACGTCACGATGCCCACAAAAAAGTAAAACAAAAAAAATAAAATAAAAACACGTACACCGCCATTTTCCCCTTTAAAAACGTCCCAAAAATTATAAAAAATAAATAATGTACCTATAATTGTTATCTCTGCGTGCTTAACGACCCACCCTATAAATCTGTCACATTAATTAACCCGTACGGTGAACGCCGTAAAAAAAAAACCAAAACAGTCACAGAATTGCGATTTTTGTTCATCCTGCAGCACATAAAATGTAGTAAAAAGTCATCGAAAACTCATATCAAAATCAAAGTGGTGCCAATTAAAACGTCAGTTCATCCCACAAAAAAAGTCCTTACACAGCTCTGTATACGGAAAAATTAAAAAATTATGGCTATTAGAAGATAACGATGCATAAATAGTGTTACACAATAAAAACACTTTTTAAAAAAAAATAAATAAAATTGTGCTTATACATAAAAAACTATATAAATTGGGTATCACCGTAATCGTCTCAACCCACAGAGTAAAACTAACTTGTCACGGATACTGCACGGTGAGCGCTATTAAAAATAAAAATAAAAAACACTGCTAGGATTGCAGTATTTTCTTCACCCTTCCTTCAAAAAACGGATTTAAAAGCGATCATAAAGTCTTGTCCCCCCCAAAAATGATACCAATAAAAACGTCAACTCATCCCGCAAAAAAAATTCCCTACCCAGCTCCATAAACAGAAAAATATGGCGATGCAAAAACGTGTTTTCCTTTTCAAATAAAAGTGTTTTTATTGTGTAAAAGCAGTAAAACATTAAGAAAATATACAAATTTCGTATTGCTGTAATCGTATCGACCTGCTGATTAAAGATAGGATGTCATTTATACCGCACAGTGACCGCTTTTAAAAATAAAAATAAAAAACACTACAAGGATGCTGTATTTTGTTAAAAATGCCTCAAAAAAAACTTTAATAAAAAGTGATCAAAGCATCACATGCACCCTGTAATGGTACCAATGAAAACATCAACTCATCTCGCAAAAAACAAGCCCACAATCCGCTCCGTATACAAAAAATTAAAAAAGCTATGGTTGTCAGAATAGGACAACATAAAAACGCAACTTTTTATAAACTCACTTCTATTGTGTAAAAGTAATAAAACATAAAAAACTATATAAAATGTATATCATTGTAATTTTACCGACCCCCATAGTAAAGTTATCCCATAATTTATCCCGTATGGCGAATACTGTAAAAATGAAGCCCAAAAACAATGACAGAACTGCGTCCCCCCTCCATCCCCCATTTTCATGGCCCAATGCTAAAAAAAAAACTACGGAACACCTGTGTGCCCAAAATGCAAAATAAACCCTTAGATGAGATCCCTGAGGGGTGTTGAATCCAAAATGGGGCAACTTCTGGAAGGCTTCACCTGTTCTAGTACTTTGGGAGCTTTGCAGATGTGACATGGCCCCACCAATATCTGTGCTCCAAAAGCCAAATAACACTCCCGCCCTTGTACACCCGGCCATGCGCCCAAACAGCAGTTTACACCCGCATGTAGGGTATTGCCGAACTTGGAAGAAATTGCGTAACACAATTTTGGGTGCTATTTTTCCAGTATTCCTTGTAAAAATTAAACATTTTCAGCTAAGATTGCAGATTATTGGAAAATTTTTTTTTTCTAATTTTCAGAGCCGAACGCTAAAAAAATTTGTGAAACACCTGTGGGGTCGATTCACTCACTACACCTCTGGATATATTTTATAAGGGGTATAGTTTTCAATATGGGGTCTTTTAAGGGGAGTTTATTAGGTTTTGGCACCTTAGGGTGTCCGAAAACCTGAAATGGCACCTTAATAAAATTGTAATGAAAATGAGACCCCAGAGTCCGGTAGGTGCTCCTCCTATTCTGAGGCTTGTGGTTGAGCCAAATAGCGCACTAGGGCCACATGGGGGATATCTCTGAAAACGGCAGAATCTGAGGAATCGATATTAAGTTGCATTTCCATGGTCACATCTACTGTGTTCCAGTGAATAATGAATAAAAATTGAAAATCTGCAAAAAAAAGTGAAATTTTGAAATTTCACCTCCACTTTGCTTTAATTTCTGTGAAATATCTAAAGGGTCAACAAACTTCTTAAATGCTTTTTTAAATACTTTAAGGGGTGTAGTTTCTTAGATGGGGTCATTTATTGGGGTATATAACATACAGGCCCCTCAAAGCCCCGTCAGAACTGGACTGGTCCCTAAAAAAAATCTATTTCGCAAATTGTCTTGAAAATGTGAAAAATTACTACTATATTTCTAAGCCCCTTAATATGGTAACAAAAAAACATAAAAACATTAAAAAAATTATGCCAACCTACAGTAGACATATGGTAGATGCTAGTTATAAACTATTTTGAGTGGTATAACTATCTGTCTTACACGCAGAAATTTTTGAACTTTGAAAATTGCTAATTTTTGCTAATTTTCATGATATTTTTATATTTTTCACAAATAAACAAGGACTTTTTGGACCAAAATTTCTAACTAACTTAAAGCACAATGTGTCACGAGAAGACAATCTCTGAATCGCTTGCATAGGTAAAAGTGTCAAAAAGTTATTCTCACATAAAGTGACACATGTCAGATTTTAAAACCAGGGCTCTGGCGGTAAGGGGTTAATATTGAGCTCCTAGGATACTTGACTCCAGGGGGCATGATCATCAGTACACCCTTCTGCATTGCATAAAAGGGAAGTAGTAGAAACGAATACCTGGCCTTTATTAGACAGTTTTCAATATTTAAATTGTGCACGACATGAAAAAAAATGCAAAAAAAAAGAAGTGGTGTAAAAAATTAGTAAAGAAAAATACAACCTTTCCTACAAACACAATGGAAAAATAAAAATGTTAGGGTCTGTCTACATGACATGCTTTAACTATCAGATTTTTACACAGTCTTGGGTTTTCAAAACTGCAAAAATCTGACTGTAAAGGCATTGAAAAACTGAATTGCAATCAACATGACTTGTCGGATTGCAAAAACGTTATTTTTCAAAAAATTTGGAACATGTTCTTTCCGTAAGATTTGCGGTGAAAAAACGTGTCCAACGACTCTATGTCAGATCTGCGTTCAAAACCCCATAGAGACATGGGACTTATTTTCTGGTGGTAAATCCAGCGGGAAACCCCCCCACCCCTATATCCATGTTGAAAAACGGGTCAAAACACTCATTGGACCATGCGGTTTTCGGATTCAGAAACGAATGAGTATTTTGTCCCTTGTCGTGTGGATGCAGTATTATAGGCCTTGGAATGTTGCAAGTAAATGAAGAATTGCAGTGTTGAAAAAACTGTATTTATTCTTTACTGTTAAAATGTAACCATTAGGCTATGTCTACACGGCAGTGGACAAAAAAACAACCTTAAAAAAAAATCCTACAACAGACTCAACACTTTTGTATGTGCCAATTCTACAGGGGTATGTACAATTTGTATGACATGCCACATTTTGTCGTGACATAAATGTGGCATGGAACTGTCATAGCTATCCATACTAGTTTCAAAGTAGCAAGGCTGAGACAAATTTTGGTGCATATACTCTTTGCACCACTGTTTGGAGCATAAAGGGCAACATGTATGAACGTTGGTTCTAACAGGCCAGATGAACCTGTTCTTCTGCAGGTCATACATACAGACACAGTCTAGTGTCAATACGACAAGTCTGGCTCTGGCACATACCCTTTAACTTGGTCTGGCTGTCCTAACTGTTCTGCACTTAGGTACATAGTCAAAGAATCATAAATGTGTCTAATTCTAAGAATGTGGTGCGATGCCCCCAGAACTCCTTAAACTTTGACACATTAAAAAGTGTCTTTGGTGCATTACAAAGGCACTTAGCATGTCAAAGTTTGGAGTGTGCCTGTACATACATACTTTTTGTCTCAAAGTACAGCAGAAACCTGGTGCAGCCTCGTTCATAAATGTCATCCTAATGGAGACACTTATGATCTTTTTTTAACCCTTTTCTGGTGTAAAATGCGCCAAAGTGAGCCGGCTACAATTTCTAATGCGGCAAATGAATGTTTTAGGCGCATTGTTCACAAGCTTTGACACTTTTTAATGCACCTAAAATGAGGGGGGCGTTCTAGGGGTGTTCTGGGGGTGTGTCGCACCACACTCATAATATTAGACACATATATGAATGTGGTTCGGCAAAACTAGGTGCATTACTGCTCAAACAGGAAGACCTATTTCAATGTGGTCTGCCTGAGCCAGAGGAGTCGAAGTGGAGCTAGGGAAAAAAAATGTCCCTTATTTCTCAACTTATACCAGTACAATAATAAAAAGTAATTTATGGTAATTATCAACCTATATAAAATTAAATTATTAAAATTTTATAAAAATGTCATTATATAAAATTAATATAAAAATAAATAATATCCCAAAAATATGAAAATATCTCCTATAAAATGTATTTAAATTTAATAGAATCTAAAACTAATTTTACATTAAGTAACCCACTGATGATGTTGTCCAGATTTTTACATTTTTAATTTTTACTACATTAAATTTGAAATTTAATTTTGCTGCTCTCACCTTTTATTCTACACACACCAAGAGCCAACACACCACAGGTATTGATGGGACCTGTGGTCCACCAAACAAGATCAGTACCATAGTTTCTATTCATTGACATGCTATTCTAATGGCTTTTCTTTTATTTCCAGCCTGTCTATAGCCTTTATACATGTTAGACGCATTACTAATGCGTCTAAGTTCCATAATGCGGCAAACACACAGGTGAGATGCGATGAACTTTAGATGCCATTTTTGAGTGCACATAAACCACTTTCATACATTCAGGCGCAGTATACACTGAAAAATAGATGCGAAAATGCACTTCGATCCGTCTAGTTCCATATATGTCTTCCCAAGTGTCTTGCAACGGCATATATTTATAATGTGCTGTGAGACACTTTTCACACATATTCATGAATGCTATACTAACTTACTGAGAAGTACGACTGTCGAGGCGGCATCACATTTCATACATGTGCCCCTTAATATTTTGAAAATATATCAGAGACTGCAAAAATAGGTTCAATGTAAATTCATTACAATTCAATGGTACAAAATTAAACATGCTGTGGGAATTCTTAGAACATAGGCACCATGTGCACTAGTTATTATTAGTAATGGATATCAATAATGTGCATGGCAAAGGCACTGTAAGGTAAACCACATCTCCAATTCTATTAGATTATTTGGCCAAAACTTACTATTAAAATAAGACTTTTCTAGGAGATCAGATAATAATGAAGTTATAAATTAATTTATGTAATCTTACAATTTTCACACTATTAATCTCATATTAGAGCTCAATAATTAACCCGTCCAGCTGGTTACTAAATTCGCAAAATAAAAACATTCAGAATTCGCTATGTATAAATTTAGTACAATATGAACACGATATAAAAAATAAGTCTTATTGAACATAGATGTTTTGAAATTTAGCTATTTTTTTTTTTACTATTTTGCCTCATGTTTAGGGCACATACATTGTGCTACAGTATATTTATTATTCCCACACAATTTTATTTATTTTTTTATTTTAAAGTGACTGATTTTCTTAAATGTCTTAGTAGAGGACACAGAAGAGCAAGATCTACATCTCTCCTGTAGTCATTTCATTTGGGGTATATAAATAATGTTTTGGTTTTGTGGGATAGTGATAAGGATTGAATAACAATCACTGTGATGAAAATTGCAAAAGTCACCCAAACCCCCCACTGTGCAACACATGTCACGAAGAAGCACTCAACTAAACAAATGCTCTATCCATAGGAAACAAACCCAGCAGGGAGTTGAGCCTCAGTTAATTTCAGTCAGTTAATTTCGTTAGCACCTTACCCAGGGCCCTGGTTCCTGTTTCCCAGCATGAAAGAGATGGACCAGCCTCAGTGGTGCTGAAATTTCATAAGGATTTATAGCATAATTGTGCATCACAGGCACACCCCAGTTTCATATTTTTAAATATGAAACATCCCACATGCATAGCTGTCACACCCGCATTTGTAGGGCACACAGGCAGGGAAAAAGGGAAGGTTTGGACAAGGAACATAGCAGAAGACCAGTGTTTGGTACCAAGTTGTAGCTTAGGCCCATCTGATTCTGATGGTATCACTGGCTCGGTTCTGTCCCAATGCCCTGCCACCATATGACCCAAGAGGAACTGTAGACCGTCCCAGGGGCATGAAGGGGTGTGAAGAGGGTGTGAAGAGGGTGTGACGTGGGATGTCACAGTACAGTTATAAGTCGTTGCCCAGGTGGGCCCAGTCGTTGTTTGTATTGGAGGGGGGGGGGTACCTGCACAAGCATTCCAGGAGCATCCACACACAGGAGCAAGGCCACATTCATCCCCCCATGTGTTCGCAGCACAAGGCCAACCTAAGGTAAACAGACACATCTTGCTGCCTCTTTGTCTGTAACCATATCTGTATTTGCACCTTTATATCTTTAAACTTTAATCCTGAGCGGGTTGTTGTCTTGATCTCACTTGTCCGGTTTTCTCGGTCTTTAATATATCGCTACCCAAGGCAGGATTCCGGGTCTGTTATAAGTCTGTAACAGACCAGGCTCATAGCCAACGAGGAACTGGCGGCAATCTACCAGGCTGGCAGAGCTCTGTTTCACCGTTGCAGGCAAACAGATCTCTCCCAGCTGTTCAGGGTTGTGGGTGAGTGGGGTATCCTCTCGCACTCCCTGGGTCTTCCTGCCCATGTGGACAAGGGTTAACTGTGAAACCATATCCGGTTGACCTTGTGCACCCCTAGTGGGAGTGCAACGTCACGAATACACCCCAAGTCAGGCCGTCGACCCTCGAGTGGGTGTGGGCTTTTCCTGACAATCAAAATGGCATGAAAATCATAAATTAAATACAAAAAATTAAAATTAAAATTAAATTAAAAAATAAAAAGTGTGGCCTGTGTGCTAGACAACCTGGCACAGGCATCATTGTTTAGCATCTATGTTGGTTGAGGAGCCAGTGATCCTCAGTGCTGTTCAGTGATGAAAGTCAATTCCCTCTGAGCAGAAATGATGGTCGCCAACAATGCTGGAGATGTGAAGGAGAGCGCTATGCATCAGGCAGGTCAAGTACTGATCAGGAACAATTGAAGATCGTCTAGAACTCAGACCACGCTGATGTAAACGTTTATGAATTATCTGACCTGACACTTGGTTGCCTCTCACCTCTCTTAAACGTGCTTAGAGTTGTGTGGCATTCATCATCCGTTTCCACAGGACATTGTTTACAATGAAGCAGTCATCAGTGTATGATGTTTGCAAAGGATGCCCACTTTTTTGCCTTTCTGTGACTCCTCCAGTCTCTCTGTATCTCTGATACAACCTAGTGATGACACTCTGTGACACTCTAAGCCCAGTGGCCGTCTCCGTCTGAGAGCATCCTGCTTGAAGCCTTTCAATGGCGAGATACTGTTGATCAATTCTAAGGTGTTGTCTTGATCTCATGATGTCAAAATATGAATAGCATGATGAGGAGGACTATTTAAATCCCAATTCAAATTGATCCCCTAAATTTATTGGGTGATTCATGGATCAAACACCTGTTGTAAGTAAGATCCTTGTTAGAGACCAGCAAGTCATGTAAAAAGTACAAAAAATTTTTATGTTCATCCTGAAATTTCGACCAAAACCCAAATATCCCTTACTTTTTGTCAGTATTGTAAATACTTTCTGGAGTGCTCACAAAAAGACATAAACATGTCTTAGTGCCTTACAGCTCCATGGAAGTCTTCCCTCCGCTGCGGACCCTTATAAGTGTATGGACATCCTTAATCTCCTGTCTCCCTTAAAGAAGGGGATTCGCAGCCAGGGCTGCTAACATAATTCTGCAGCTCACACAGAAATGTAGCTTTAATTTTTCTTTCCACAGGAGAATGTTAGTGTTCCTGTCTTTGACCCCTTTAAACCTCATCCCTTTAGCTCATCAGTTATTGAGAGCACATCTTTAATTTTTTCTCTTTGGATCATTATACACAGAACTTCAAGATCTCCCATCATCCAAACGTTCTATTTCAATTATTAGCTTCACTCTGCTGCCACATAATGGACATAGCAACTAGTATATTAGAGAACTGGACATTATACCTCAGCTCTAGTGACATCTTCTGGCTCACCCCAGCAACAATAGTATGATTGTGCTCTGATTCACGACAGCATTACTGTTATTTTTGAAGACTTCACTCTCCTTTACTTCCTGTTCTATGGTTCATCATGTAGTTATTCTATCTTTCCTCAAGTGACTTCATTTCTTCACCCATGCCTGGGGAAATAAACACAGAGGCCAATTTTTTTTTTGTCACGCTCGTTTTTCCCTCCTAACTATCATAACTTTTTTATTTTTTCACCTACATAGACGTAGGAGGGCTTTTATTTTGTGAGACAAAATGTAATTTTGAATGGTGTCATTCACATTACCAAAGAATATACTGGGAAACCGCAAATTTTTTTTAAGTGGGGCAAAATGTGAAATAAAGTACTTGCACTATGTTTGCGAGGGTTTTGTTTTTACGGAGTTCAATCTTCAGTATAAATGTGTTCTCTGTATTCTACAGGATGATATGCATCCGTCAATACCAAGCATTTACGGTTTCCTTTTTGTCTTGGTACCGTAAAAAAATTCCAAACATTTTCTATTTTTGAAATTTGCGCCACAGTGCCATTTTGTGCGACCAATAACTTTTTTGTACTAACACCTACGGACTTGAGTGAGGGGAATTTTTTGCGGGCTGAAGTCTACTTTTTATTGCTAGCAGTTTAGAATACATGGGACTTTTTTGATTACATTTATTCCAATTTTTATGGGATGCGAAATGACCAAAAACCACAATTTTGGCATTTGGAATTTTTTTCTTCTACGGTGTTCAGCGTATGGGATAAGGATCTTATATTTTAATAGATCGGATATCAAATATGTGTAACTTTTTATAATTCTATTTTTTTATTTTTAAAATGGCAAAATGGGGAATTTGAACATTTAATTTTTAAACATTTTTTTTACACTTTAAAACTTTTTTTTTTACTGTAACTTTGAGTCCCCGTATGGTGCTACACATACTCATAAGTCATAGGTCGCTAAGGAGTTAAACGAGTAATGAAACCAGGTTGATGGCATGGCGAATCTACAGCAATCGATAATATCCAGCATTTACAGTTGACACTTGCTCTGCTCTAGTACTTCTACGATGACAAGAATGAGAAGACTGAAAGAGGCTCCTCTTCGCCAGCTAATAGAAATAAGAACTTTGGGCCACATGTATAAAATTTGGCGTTTAAATGCCAAATTTCATGTGCAAAATAATAGCATAGAATGCACCTGATTTATGAACCCGCTCTACTGCGGGTCATGAATCAGGCGCATTCTAGCGCTAATACAACATTTCTGGTTCAGGTAAACCACTTTGAAAGTGGTCTACCTGTTCCAGCAGCACGGCGCCTAGAATTGCCATAGCGAAGCTATAAATCTATAGGTTCGTATGGTGCTAGTGCGCCCCGAAATCAGGCGCATTGCAAAGTGCCACTTGCGCTCTGTAATGCGCCTCATAAAGGCGTTTGGGAAGATTTTCACTAATGCAAATGGGGCTGCGCCTGATATCAGGCTGAAAATACATATATATGGTGCAAAATAAAAAAACCTAAGTATATTGGGTATCACCGTAATCATATCAACCCACAGAGTAAAACTAACTTGTCACATATACTGCATGATGAGCTCTGTTAAAAATAAAAAAAAATACTAGGATTGAAGTATTTCCCAATAATGATACCAATAAAAACATTAACTCATCCCACAAAATCAAGCCCACACACAACTCTATACACAGGAAAATAAAAACAGTTATGGTTCTCAGACTATGGTGATGCAAAAACGTGTTTTCCTTTTTGACTAAAAGATTCTTTTATTGTGTGAAAGCAGTAAAGCATAAAAAATATATTGACCTGCTGACCAAAGCTAGCATGTCATACTGCACGACAACCGCTGTAAAAAATAAAAGTATAAAACACTACCAGGATTGCTGTATTTTATTCAAAATGCCTCACAAAAACCTTGATAAAAAGTGATCTGTCACAAGTCGCCCTGCAGCCAGCATGTTGGGCCATGGGCGCACTCTGGTCCCCTCTCCCGGTAAACTGTGGGGGACGAGTGAAGCCGCGGTCCACTTGCCGGGCTGCGGGCTCGCTCTTATTGCTGGCAGGAACTTACCTAGCCGCAAGATGCTCAATAGGGTTTAGGTCTAGAGACATGCTTGGCCAGTCCAGTACCTTTGCCCTAACTTTCTTTAGCAAGGTAGTGGTCATCTTGGAATTGTGTTTGGGGTCATTATCATGTTGAAATACTGCCCTGATGCACAGTTTCTGAAAGGAGGGGGTCATGCTGTGCTTTAGTATATGTTGGCATTCATGGGCCCCTCACTGAACTGCATTGTACCACCTTGAATCCTACCACTTTGTTGCCTTTTGAGTTGAAGGGAGGAAATAGTGTAAGAAGTCCCTTTTCTGAGTATCTCCCATCCCTAGATGATAAGCAGCATGACTGGTATTCAGTTAATGCAGAATGAGTTATGGCCGGTGGAAGGCCTAGAGCATTCCCAATTGCTAAAGTGACTGCTTAAGCTACAGCCAAGAAGCAACTGTCGGACGTAGTGTGCAGATATGGAGTTCCTGAAACAATTGAAAGTGATTGAGGTACACATTTCACCGAAATCATGAAGGAGATCATGGATGCGTTAGTGAAAGAGCAAGTCTTTCATACCGCTTATCACCCACAGAGTAGTGGTAGGGTATTGAGGTTAAATTCCCCCGTAAAACAAAAAAAAATCATAAAGCAAGGCAAGAACTAAACAAACCATAGACTGAATGCTTACCATTTGCACTCTTTTCTATCAGATACACACCTAATAAGATGGGCCTCAGTCCGTATGAGATAATATTTGGGAAAACCCCTAAGTTAGGATTGCATTTTCCACAACAATTCCAGATACAACATAGTGTTTTGACCTCTTACAAAGAGCTTAACTAATATACATCCTTGAGTTTCTGCTTCCCGTCCCGATCCTGACTCTGTGGTTTGGTTTACCCTTAAATTGGACCCGGGGAAAATGGTTGATTTTTAAAAAGACAAAATAAGGGGGCATGGAACTGCGATTTGTTTGCCTTTATAATTTGTTTTTGCCCCACATACCTGTTTTAAATTTTGGAAGGGGGGGGGGGAACCCAAATTGGACCCATCCCTTCACACTGCAAATTACAGTCCCTGAGCTGGAGATTGAGGTTTTCAAGATCTTTTTGAAAAAGGGGGGATGAATAAAAACATGCCAGTCCCTTACTAAAACCTTTTTTGGGACGGGGAAAGCACCCTGGCACACCCAATTTTTATTTTGCGGGTTTTGGCTTGGTTTTGGTGTGAACCTTTTTACCCTTTGGGAAAGAACTTTACAAATCCAAAGGAAGGGGGTTTATTTAAAGGAAAAAGTACATGTGGGCCCAATCCCAGGAGTCCCCCCCAAAAAATTAAAATTTAAAACTAGAATTATTTATTGAAAGAAAAATATGCTAGGGGGGATGACTGAGACATGGCTGGACAAAAACCTTGACTGGGAAGTTAATTTACAGCTTTTTCTTTTTTTTAGAAGAGATCTAAACATCGGACGGGGGAGGGGTAGGGTAAAATCTGTCTGAAGAAAACACTGGGGAGAAGTTATAGCAAAGGGAAATTTGAGATGGGGAGTCATTAAAAGGTTGTATACGGGGGTTAAAAAAGGGTTTTGGGGAGGGGATTTTTATGCCCAAATTTAAAAAATTCCGGACGGTATTTAGTTGATCGGTTTTTTTTAAGTTTCAGCAAAAATTTGGTTTTAAAAATTTCTGTGCAAAATTTATTAAAAAGCGGCATTTTCGGGTTTCCCTTTTCATTTTGGGGGGCCCAGCAAATCAGCTTACAAAAATTTGAGGGGGGGGTTGAGATGTGTGTGCAAAGTCATGACTGGGATTTTGGATGGTTGGATTGGGGGAAAAAAAAAAAATTTAAACCCCTTTTAATAGAACACCCCCTTCCCTGTTCATGATCATTGTTTTTCCCAGCGTTTAAGAAAGTGGGGACTTTGCGCTCTCCCTTGCCCCAAAAAAGGCCCCCCAGAAAAACAGTCAGCAAAAATTATTCTATTTTTTCACAGAAAAACAGCTCAAATTTTTAGCTGTGACCCTTAAAAATTTGTTGATCAGAAAAAATTGCAGTTTTTAGGTGTTAGGCGGGAAAATTTTTAAAGGAGCATCTACCGCTGAAAAGTCAGGTGAGGAGGGGGGGGGGGGGGGGGGACAACCCTTTTAAAAAGGATATTGGTATTTTTACAGCCAAACTTTTGTTTAGACGTTGCATTTGCCTTTAATTAGGTTACAGATCTTTTTTTTAAAACCTGCAGGTCTTTTTGGTTGGGTGAAAAAACTCACTTTTTATTATCAGTTTACATTTAAAGATAGGTGTTTTTTTTCAATTTTGCCGTCCAGCTTTGGGGAAAAGATCTTTTTGCTTTTAAATTTAAATTTACAGCAATTTTTGTAGTCCCCAAGGTGAATTGTTTAAGGTCCCAAAAAAAATACCTTTTATTACCCCTTTATAATTTCAGACAGGTTTTTTTTTCATTTTTGGCGGGTAAAAGCTTTTTTGATAGTTTAATTTTTGCATTTTAAAAATTTTAAATTTACGAAAATTTTTTAGTCCCCCCAAACGGGGTGAATTGTTTAGGTCCCAAAAAACTTTTATTTTCCCGTTTAATTTCAGACGGGTTTTGGGGTTTTTTTTTCCTTTTGGTCAGGTTCAAGCTTTTTTTCATAGATACTTTGCAGAAAAAATTTTGGGTTTTTCGGGCAATTTTTTTAGTCCCCCAAAGGTAAAATTGATAGGTGCAAAAAAAAAAACCTTTTTTTTTTTTCCCGAAAAAAATTTTCAGACAGTGTTTTTTTTTTAAAATTTTGGTAAAGTAAAGGGCTTTGTTGATAGATTTTATTTTTGAATTTTTAAATTTTGGGTTTTTTACAGCATTTTTTTTTTTGTCACCCCCGGGTGAATTGATGGGTCCCAAAAAAAAATTACCTTTTATTACCCCGTTACATTTCAGAAAAATTTGTTTTTTTCATTTTTGGAAATTTCAAGTTTGTTCTTTAGAGTACTTTGCTTTTTAAATTTGAATACAGAAATTTAAAATTTTTTAGTCAAAAAAGGTGAATTGAAAAGGTGCCAAAAATACCCTTTTTATTATCCTGTATACTTTCGACAGGGTTTTTTTTTTTTCATTTTTGGGGTAAAAGTCAAGTTTTGGTTTAGATTTTCATTTTCATATGAAAAATTTTGGGGCCCACCCCATTAATTTTAAATTTCTTTTTAGTTCTAAATTTTTGGGGGTTTTTGCAACAGCCCATTTAAATTTGTTTATATTAAAAATGATGGACACATTTAATTTTCCGGATTAAAATTGGGGGTTTTTTGTACTAGCACAAAATGGGGCCAATATGCTTTTTAAACCCAAATTTTTATGGTGAAAAAAAATTTGGGTCCCCTTATCATTTTATTGATTTGTTTTTATTCCTAAAAAACTTTTAAACTGCTTTCTGAAGAAACATTTTTTTTTGTAACCCCCCAGGGTTTTTTTTGGGAACTTCTTAGGTCAGGTTTTATCCAATGATGAAAAAAAGGTATTTAAGGTGGGCCAAATTTGAAATTTGGGTTTCCTATTTAAATTTCTCCTGTGAAGGGGGCATAATGGGCCCCCAAAAAAAATAAAAAATTTATCTGAAAAAAAAGATTTTTTAAAAAAAATTTTGGGTTTCGGGGAAGGCCCAAAAAAAATTTTGTCTCGAGTTTTTTAAAACCCTGCCCGTTTCCACTGAGGGAAAACAAAAGTAAAGGAAAGGGGAAGCCCACAGGGACAGTTCCTTTTAAAACCCCCGGGGAAGTGGGGGGAAAAGGAAAAATATCAAAAGGCAGAAAAGAAAAAAGGGTGAGAACTTTTCAAGGCCCCAATCCCAGCCCCAACCTCCAAAGAGCTGCAGCATCTCTTGCGGCAGATGGTGTAATGTCCCTCGGTAAAACAATTCGCACACTTTCCCCAAAAGGGAAAAGCTGTTGGGGGGGAGAAATGCGAAAAAAAGGCCGTTTCTAAAAAGCCCGCCACAAACGAGTCCCCTGAGGTATGAAAAAAGCACATTTGGAAAAGCCAGCTTCTTTTGGGAAAAAGGGGTCCTGTGGATGATGAAACAAAGATTGAGTTGTTTGGTAAAAAAAAAAAAAAAAAGGCTTTTATGCATGGGGCCCCAAAAAAACAGCACTCCAAAAAAAACACTGTACCCACTTTTTAAATTTGGTGGGGGGGTTTTCCATAAACCCTTTGGGGGCCCTTGGGGGCCAATCCCGGCCCGGGGAATCTTTTTAAAAAGTTGAGGGTGCAGGGATTTAAACCTGTATCGCGATTCTTCAGAATAATTTTCCCAAGAATCAGGGGTTTTTTTTGAATTTGGGGAATTTAGGGCCGGGGTGGAAAATTTCCCGGGCAAGACAATGATCCCAAAAAAAGGCCCCACACCCTTTTAGGCATTCATGCAGAGGAAAAAATTACTTGTTCTGGAATGGCCATCCCAGCCCCCAGCCCTGAATTCATTGAAATTGTGGGATACTTTAAAGGGGTTGTCCAGGGCCCCGGGGGGGACGATAAAAACCCCTTTAACTAAAATTAAAATTGTTTGAAAAAGGGAATGGTAAAAAAATCCCTTTCATCCAGGATCCGGAAACTAAATTATAGTACGGGAAAAGTGACTAGGGGCTGTTTTTTTTGGAAAAAAAGGGGATTTACTAAATATTAAGGGTCACTTTTCTTTTGGGGGTGCCTTTACTTTTTCCCAACGGTAAAAATTTTTGGTTTAATTTCAATTTTTTCACATTTTTGGGGTTAGTACAATAAACCTCATTTTTAATCCGGAAAAAATTACTGTGTCCATCAGTTATTTGATATATCAAATTGAAAAGGCTGGGTTTTTCAAAAAACCCAAATATTTAGAACTAAAAATGATTAAGATTAAAAGGGGTGCCCAAACTTTTTTTATATGGGCTGTTCTTTGCAGTTAAATTTGAATTTTAGCAATTTTTTTAGTTACCACAGGTGAAATTTATAGGTGCCAAAAAAAAAAACCTTTTATTATCCCGTTTTACTTTTTTGTTTCGTGTTTTTTTCACTTTGGGCGCGGCCAGTTTGTTGATAGAGCCACCTTGCTGTTTAAAATTTGGGAAACCGAAATTTTGGGTTTTTATTTGGGGATTTGAGAATAGCTTTTGATTTGCCATCTTTTAATAAGGGGAAATTTCCAAAACTCTTTTCCCCCAAATTTTCAAATTTTTATTTTTTCTGAAAAAATGGAGGAAATTCGGGGGGGTAAGCGGAAAAACAAAGAGGAGGGTTTGGACATGGAGGTAGAGGTACGAGAGAAAGGGGGTGCTCCTTCCCGTGCTGGGACCCCAAAAGCATGCCCGCGGAAACATCAGTTGGGGACCCTCAGGCCTGTCATGCTGGGTAGGGCCCTGTGAATCTCGGGAACGAACAGCGTTTGCCCAAACTGTTCTTCAGTGGTTAAAGCAAATGCATCGCAGCTTCCTCTCGTCTCCCAGTCACGGCCACAAATGACAGTCATCCGCATTCAAATCAGCATACGTCCAACATGAAGCAGCCCCAAGATGTCAAACTCGTGTACCACCACTGTGGATAATCCATTTCTGAAGACCTCTTTTATGACAAAATGCGGTTGGGGCGTCAGAAGGGCATGTTAAAAGGATCATGAGGCCAACCAAAGAGGATGATTTTTCTGCTCTGACGCCCCCCAGTTACTGAAGCCATCAGAGGAGGAGAAGGAAGCCGGTCAATCGGCAAAAAATCCTGGTGGGCGGTTGCAAGCCCTTGAGTGCTTCTTGCTTGTAGCCCGCAGCTTCCTGGATGCAGAATGTTCAGGAGGACGATGTCACCTGTGTTGATGAATGATGATGACGACATTGTGGATCCAACGTGGTCTTTTCAGCAGAATGTGCTTGCGTGCGCTCATCACCTGGATGAGGAGGAAGACAATGGGGTGGTAGTGTCCGTTTGGGTCCCGCCTCAAAAAATGGAAGAGGGCGGTCGGAGAAGTCCGCTGATTATGATTTGCGCCAGCACGGTCAGCGGTAACCCGCTCTCGCTTATCGCCGTCAAAAGGTGCCAGGCCTTCTCAAGGCTGGGCCTTCTTATGAGCCAAGCTCTGATTCACACCAGCGTGTCATTTGCTGCCTTTGCGTAAACGCATTAAGTTGAGGCAAGGAACCGTAGGTTTGTTTAACCCACCAACATGTCTAGTCAACATGCAGCGAATGCATTGAGATGAAATGGAGGCAAAACACTTGGCCAAAAAGGCCCAGACCGACGCCGGGCCTCCAAACCACGGTCACAACCTCTGTCTCCGCTCCCCTCCTCCCTCCGCCACCACCACCAAGCGTTCTCAGCTGCCCATGTCTCTCAGAGTCATGATCAGGGATCAGCCTCCGCCTTCAAGCCTCCACCGTCGCGTCACCGAGTACACCAGCACCACCAGGAGAACCATCCTACCCCTTATCCTTCCGCCAGTTTGAAGACCTTGCAGTATAGCAGCCAGCCTTCTGTCTTCCAGGTTAGGGAGCAGAAGAAACACTTTAAACCCAAACCATCCAAATCCAAAAGCCTGATTGTCGTCATTGCCAGGCTTTTGGCCTTGGAAAGGTTGTTTTCGTCTGGTGGACACAGATGGGTTGCCACGTCATGGCCCTTGCCTGCCCCACTACCAGATGCGTGGCAGGGGCATTTCTTTGCCAGAAAAAGCGTCCCTGCCTGGCCATCCACGTTGTCATCTAAAATTTCAGCGCGGTTGTTCAGATCTGTGGCGGGAAAGTCATTGACACCGACATGGGACTAGTAAGCACGGCCAAGTCTGCTATTTCTCTGTGACAGCTCACTGGGTAAGCTGGGGAGGATGTCTCTGGGGGTGACGGTGGCTCTCAGGCTCGGCGGCTACGCTCTTTAAATCGCAGGGATTGGTGCAGGGTTCTTTCCCCCAAGGTCCTCTGGGTGCATCAGTGCCCAGAGAAACCAGGCCGAGTTGAAATTATCTGTCTTGGAAGAGACCGTCCCCACAAGGTCAGGAGCTGTGGAAGGCTTTCCGCAACGAGGGACCGAGCGCTGGCATGGTTGGACAAAGAACCTTGTTCCAGGCAAGGTGGTGTGCGATAACGAGCGAAATTGCTGGCCGCCTTAAGATTGGTAGGCTGGGAGACATCCCTTGCCTGCACATGTCATGAACCTTGTTGTCCAGAATTTTCTAAAGAGCTACCCGGGTCTGGGACTGGCCTGGCGGAGGAAGGCTCGAAGTCTAAGTTCGCACTTCGCGTTCGCACCCTGCTTCTCCCGCCTGGGCTGCGTTTGCTGTGTCAGCTCGGCTCCCCGTCAACCGTCTCATTGTTGACGTTTGGCAACATGCTGGAATTCCACCCTCCACAATGCTTCCAGCGATTGTGCAGCAGCCAATGCCATTACGCAGTAGAAGTGACACCATGGCCTGAACCAGCAGCGAGTGCGGGACCTCGGGGTGTTGAGCACCGTGAGTGGATGAGGTAAAGAGCTCTGCACCATCCTTGCAGTTTGAAGAAGCCACCAAATATGGTCAGTGCGGGACAATGCCCTTGTCAGATGTGCATTGTGGTGATCTCTAGCTTCTGGAACGATCGTTCAGACACTCTGAAACAAACAGGTCCTGCCAGCGACGGAGGAGGGACGGACACAGATGCGGACACGGAGCCTTTCTTCCGTCAAATCCACAAGCCCGACGGACAGTTTCACAATTTCATCGGTCTTAATTAGCAGTGGTTCGGGGTCCAGGGGCTAGTGCGCATGGCGGCGCATCAGCTCTCAGGGAGCCATTCATCTCAGGCAAGCAGGGCTGTGTTGAAAGCTGTGCCGGAGGAAGCGGGAGGAGGAGAAGGGGAGGAGGTTATTCCTAGACACCGCGTCCTGCCTGGAAAGAGGTTGGGTGATTTGAGGCGGGGAGGAGGAAGATGAGGCAGATCCGTTTGCTAGTGCCCTCGACCCAGAGGCTTGGGAAATCAGGCTCATCTCTCACATGAGTGCTTGGGATGCTTCATTTCTCCAACATGATCCTCGCATTAAGGCCATCAAAATGAACAACGTACTGGGTGGCCACCCCTCCTGGATCCCCGGTACAAAACATAACTCAGCACTTTATTCCACCTCCACCAAAATAGAGAGTAAAATGCAGGAATTGGAAGACCCTTGTTGATTGATCAACTGGAGACAATCTGTTACGTCTGCTTCAGTTCCTAAATGTCACGGAGGAACAACATCTGCGAGTGAACAGCAGTAGAGTGCAAGTAGCCGTAAGCGGCAAGCCTAGCAGCTGGCATGGTGACAGAAGCCTTTAATGGGGGACCTCTGGCAATCTTTGTTTACCACCTCAACCGACGCATGCAATGCAGGGCACACATCCAACACACAGCGACCAGCTTAAAGATCAAGGTGCACGATATCTGCGTCTCCAACACGATGTTTTTTTGGTGTGTTCCGGAACCCCAATAGACTTCTGGGTATCCAAAATGGGACGAATGGCCCGAGCTTGCACGCCACGCTCCATAGAGGGGGTTGTCCTGCCCAGCAGCCGAGCTCATATCGAGCGGGCCTTCCGCACAGCTGAGGAGTCATTACAGACAAACGCAATCCGACTTTCCACAGGATAATGTGGATCGTTTGACTTTCATCAAGATGAATCAGGCATGGTTCTCTGATGATGCTGTGGGCCAATTGCGAGGTCACTGATTAGTTGCTGGTCTACTTTCACATTCCTCTTCAAAAACGAAATTGTCCTCTTGTAAAACTTTTTTTTTAAAATGATCATTTCTTACTGCAATTTTATTCTCTTTTCCCAACTGTTCTTTTTGCTGGGTTTTGATGTAAAAGAAAGCAAGGTTCATGGACAAACAACGTATACATTTACTCACTTTATCTTTAGAAGGTTTTCGCATTTTGTCAATGGTTTTGAGGTCATGTTGCTGTGTGATTACAGGTATTAATTATGGTTCGTTTGAACAGAAATGTGGATTTTAAGTGGATTTTCTCCCTACAATTTTTAACAGCGGCTGAGAAAGTCATTTTTTATAATTTTTTGGGTCATGCTGCTTTGAAATGCAGCAATACTACAGGTCCTATTCTAAAAAGTTTCTAACAGACCAAACAAACATCCAAAAAAGGAAATTCCAGCGGGTGATGATATCCACGGGCTTTATTAACTTATTGCATATTAAAGCAGGGCGTTTAGATGCTTTTTTAAAGCTGTCTTTAATATGCAATAAGTAAATAAATCCCTTGGATATCATCACCCGCTGGACTTTCCTTTTTTGGAGGTTTGTTTGGTGTATTGAGCAAGGTGGCTGGCTCTCGGGCGGAGAGGAGAGGATACCACGAGGAGGGAGAGAAGTAGCGGTTTGGTGTGACCTACAGAGGGACGGCAAAGCTCCGTATAGGATATCACGGTGTAGGGGTAAGCAGCAGTTTCAACACTTTTTTTTTTAACAGACATTTGTTCTTCACAATTGTCAAAAGTAGCTCATGGGTCATGCTTTGAATTTTTGGGGGCATTTTGCTGTGACATGCAGCTATACTACTGGTCCTTTATAAAAAAATGTTTTTGTTTCTAAACAGACATTTTGTTCTTCACAATTGTCATAAGTGGCTCTGGGGTCATGTTTTGAATTTTTGGGGGGAATTTTGCGTGTGACATGCAGCTATACTACAGGTCCTATTATTAAAAAATGTTTGTTATGTAACAGACATTGTTCTATCACAATTGTCAAAAGTGGTCAAGGTCATGTTTTGATTTTTGGGGCATTTTGCTGTGGACATGCGCTATACTACAGGTTCCTATTATAAAAAAACGTTGTTTTCTAACAGAATTTGTCTTCACATTGGTCCAACGTGGCTCAAGGGTATGCTTTGAATTTTTGGGGGCATTTTGCTGTGACATGCAGCTATACTATAGGTCCTATTATAAAAAAATGTTGTTTCTAACAGACCAAACAAACATCCAAAAAAGGAAATTCCAGCAGGTGATGATATCCACGGGCTTTATTTACTTATTGCATATTAAAGACAGGGCGTTTAGATGCTTTTTTTTTAACGCTTTCTTTAATATGCAATAAGTAAATAAAGCCCTTGGATATCATCACCCGCTGGAATTTCCTTTTTTGGATGTTTGTTTGGTGTACCTGAGCATGGGCTGGCGGCTCTCCCTCCGCGGCGGAAGGAGGATACCACCGAGGAGAGAAGTGCGGTGTGAGACCATACAGAGGAGGCACGCAAGCCCGATAGGATATCACGGTGTGCGACGCAGTCCGGCGGGGCTGGGAAAAGTGAAGGGGTAAGCAGCAGTTTCAACACTTTGTTTTAACAGACATTTAGTTCTTCACCAATTGTCAAAAAGTGGCGCTGGGTCATTGCTTTGAATTTTTGGGGGCAATTTTCAGTTGCATTCAGCGATTCAACAGGTCCTATTATAAAAAAATTGTTGTTTCTAACAGACATTTGTTCTTCACAATTGTCCTCCAAAAGTGGGCTCAAGGGTCATGTTTTGAAATTTTTGGGGGCATTTGCTGTGACATGCAGCTAATTACCAAGTCCTATTATAAAAAAAGTTGTTTTAACAGACATATGTTTCTCACAATATGTCCAAAAAGTGGCCCTCAAGGGTCATGCTTTGAATTTTTGGGGGCATTGCTGTGAATGCGTTATAATACTGGTCCATTTATTAAAAAAAATGTTGTTTTAACAGACATTTTGTTCTTCACAATTGTCAAGAGGGCTCAAAGGTCGGTGGTTGCTGTCAGAATCATGAATAGGTAAGGACCAATGTTAATGGACACATATTGCCAAAGTGACTTGTTTTTGCAAGATCTTTAACATAGCTATTCAATCCCTTTATTGAGACAACCATTTAATACAATTAAAAAAGAGAAACAAGCCATCGGTGGGGAATTCATCCTATTTTAAAAAATGTGTTTTCTAGTATTAAACTACTAAAAAACTTGCATGTACAAAATAGTGGAAAAAATTTCCTATGAATTGTTACAAGGAGGTAAGGAAAACTTGACCAGATGTAGGTTATTCAGAGGACATGGAGTATGGAGCACGGACAGATTAAACAGTACAGAGACCATTTCCTCCAGCACGTTGAGTAAATGAGAAATTAGAATACAAGGAAAAAGGGCAACCTGGGTGAACAGGAGCGTTTAACCACAGTATTTCCAAGTGAAGCTCAATTGGTCCGGCACTCATACGAGGGGCAAGCGCTACCCAGGTTCTTGACTGTGTACTGGAGGGGTGGAGGTACTTACCTCAACTCCGCACTCGATTCAGCACGGGACTGTTTGCGTTGCTGCGTCATAAGGGCATTTTTACCGTGTTAGTAGATGACGGACGCCAGCCTGGGCTCTCTCCGCACCCACTGTAACTCCGGCCCTGGCTGCTGAACCTCACTGTAAGTCTGGCAGCTGGACCTCCATGTTAACAGATGGCTGACGGCAGCACTGGCTCTCACCGTTAGGGGCAATCAGGAGAGCTTCAAATTTCCCTAAAAAATCAGATTTTGAAAAAGAGGATTTCTGTGTGGATGGTTAAGTATTCGGAGCTAGTGTTCAAAAGGGTTCCAGGGCTGGACCAAATTGCACAATTTGTGGCTTAAAATTTTCTGAGTCTGGAGTCACTGATGGGTCGATCATTTTGATCTCCAGGGGAGTCTTGTCCCTAATCAATGAAGAAGGATTTGGAGGAAAAATGAGAACCATTGAATTGATTGGATGAATCAGTCTCAGAAGCCAGGAGGGCAAATGTGTTCTCAACTAGATGTGTTTTGGGGATGATTAGGACATTTGTATTACTTATGGGGTGTGGCGGACGAATTAACCATCTACACGTGTAAAAAATACCTTTAAAAAACTGCAGGGAGGGGTGTTTGTTGTATGTATATCACACTTGGAAAAAAAAGCAAAATGGTAATAATGAACAATAATTTTAAATAAAATTCCTAAATAAAATTCTTGGTGAACACAAATGTCAGGTACATAAAAATTTATAAATAAGAGTCACTGTACTAAATAGGCATAGTGCCACTTTGTGATCCTGTGGGTCAAACAGGGTTTAGGGGTCATTTGCTGTGGCCCAGGACAGGATAGTCTTGTCTCCAGTGAAACTTAAATGGTGGGTTTAAAGACTCCTTTTTCCACGGCACTGTTTAAACGGTGGGGGTCATGCCGGTTTGGGGCTCATGCTGTGGCCAGGACAGGTAATAGTCAATGTCCAGTGAAACTAATATGGTGGTTGAACAAGACTCTGATTTCCGGCACTTTTTAATCGGTGGGGTCTGACAGGTTTAATGGTCATTCTGCGGTTACAGGACATATATCAGTTTAATGGTCCCAGTTCAACTAAAATGGGATAGTAGTTCAAAAGGACTCCTTTTCCCGGCACTTTTTATATTTGTGGGTCTTGACAGGTTTAATGGTATACTGCGGCCAGGACAGGTATAGTCAATGTCCAGTTCAAACTAATATGGTGGTTCAAAGACTCCTTTTCCCAGCACTTTTTAAATCTGTGGGTCAGACAGGGTTTAATGGTCTTACTGCGGTAAAGGACAGATATTGTTAATGTCCAGTTCAACTAAAATGGTGGTTCAAAGGAATCCTTTTCCGGCACTTTTCAATTTGGGGGTCAGACAGGTTTAATGGTCATTACTGCGGTCCAGGACGGTATTGTCATTGTCCCAGATCAACTAAATGGTGGTTCAAAGACTCCTTTTTCTTGCACTTTTTAATCTGTGGGGTCAGACAGGTTTAATGGTCTACTGGGGTACAGAACAGGTTAGTCAATGTCCAGTTCATCTAAAATGGTGGGTGATAAGACTCCTTTTTCAGTACTTTTTAAATCTGGGGTCAGACACGGTTTAATGGTCATAATGCGGGTAAGGGACAGTATAGTTAATGTCCAGTTCAACTAATAAAAATGGTGGTTGAAAGACTCCTTTTTCCTGGCACTTTTTTGTCTGGGGTCATGCAGGGGTTTTTTGGGGCTCATGCTGCGTTCCAGGACAGGGATATTCATGTCCAGTTCAAGTAAAAATGATTGTTCCAAATCATACTGCCTTCTGCACTTTTTAATTTGTGGGTATACAGGTGTAAGGGTTCATGCTGTGATCAAGAAAAAGGGATAGGAATGGTCTGTGATTTTTTTTCTGTGGATTTTTATAACCTAATTGTCTTGCTAGATGTAGCACGTATACTCAGATTGCTGTTGTGGCTGTAATTCCAGCTTCTCCATCCCTGCTTGGGTGTAAGAATGACAGGTATTGTTCTCTCCCAATAGACTTTAATGGTCATCGGCCGATAATCTATTATCGGGACTATCGGGATATATTATTGATAATTGCCATATCGACTATCGAACCGATGAATGATAGTCAAGTATCGCTCATCCACTAGTTTAATAACAATAATAAATTTCTAATAGAGGTCTGTTAGGCATCCAAGATATAAACAGGAACCAAAAACCCCCTCATGAGAAGATGTACTTTCCTCAAGCATATAGATAAGGTGGCTAATCAGAATGAGGTTGTTTTTATGGGTGACTTTAACTACCCAGACATAAACTGGGAAACTGAAACCTGTAGCTCTCATAAAGGAAACAGGTTTTTGTCAATAGCCAAAGACAATTACCTTTCACAACTTGTGCAGGAGTCAACTAAAGGGAAGTCCCTTCTAGACTTAATATTGATTAATAGACCTGACAAAGTAACAATGGTTCAGGTTGGAGGCACCTCGGAAATAGTGACCACAATATAATACATTTCCATTTATCCTTCAATGGAGTATTTTGTCGAGGATCGCAAAAACACTGGAAATTTCAGGAAAGCCTTAATTTTAATCTATCTTGGAAAAGCCCCAAAACTGCATTGACTGGGACAAGGTCTTTAAAAATATTAGAACAAAATAATAAACGGGAGATCTTTAACATCTTAAATGCAAATCCATGGTGAGAGGTTTACTTACTAATGGTAATAAAAATTAATTAGAAAGGAAAGGAAAATCCAAAAGTGGATCAACAGAAATATAAAGGAGGCAATAAATAACAAAAATAATGCATTTAAGCTACTTAAGCAGGAAAGCAGTGAGGAGGCACTAAAAAACTATAAGGAAAAAATAAAATATGTAAAATAATGATAAAGGCATTGAAGCTGGAGACTAGGGATGAGTGATTATAATCGACAAAGTTGAAATCGGCACGATTTTTAGGCTGAACGGAAATTTCCGATCACGCAATATTTTAGGTGACAATCTGACAGATAATCTATTACTATCGCGCCATTTTCGGCGCTTGTGTCATTTTGGCGGCCAGCAAATCAGCTAAGAGCATAGAGCAGGGTGAGCAGGGTGTGCGACGTCATGACTGGGATGGGTAGGGTTGTCATGGGCTGGAAAAATCACATGCCCTTGGTTGGCATAGACCAGTGTTTCCTGTTCAGCATCAGTCTTTCAGTGTCTAACATTAGAGCTAGACGTGTGTCTCAATACAGCTCAGAGACACAGTTCTTCCCTTTATTCATACAGACAACTATGCTTTTAGCTGTGGACATTAGAATATAGGTAGGTTAGAGAATTTCAGTTCTTATTTAGTTAGACACAGACTTTTAAAGAAGGGGGGATTTGGTAGGGGGCCGGACGGACAGACAGGCTTTGGAAAGGAGGGTGTATATTGTGCAGCCCAGACTCTGCTTTGAACCTGCATCGAAATGCCGTTTTTTTTTTTACCACTTTTTGCCACACCCTCGCACCTGAGGTGAAATTGTACCTTTTATTTTGTGCGTCCCAGTTTTTTTCAAACAGCCACCTTGTACTTAAATTTGGATACAGAAATTTTGTAGTAACTGTTGGTGTATTTCATTCTTGCAAAAACCACCTTTTGTTATCCGTATAGCTTTTAAATAGCTGTATTGCACTTTGGTGCGCTTCAGTTTTTTTCAAATAGCTACCTTGTACGTAAATTTGGATACAGAAATTTTCTAGTAACTGTTGGTGTATTTTATTGGTGCAAAAGCCACCTTTTGTTATCCGTATAACTATTAAATAGCTGTATTGCACTTTGGTGCGCCCCAGTTTTTTTCAAATAGCCACCTTGTACTTGAATTTGGATACAGAAATTTTATAGTAACTGTTGGTTTTTTAAATTTTGGTGCAAAACCACCATTTGTTATCCGTATAACTTTTACATAGCTGTATGGCACTTTGGTGCACCCCAGTTTTGTTCAAATAGCCATCTTGTACTTAAATTTGGATAAACAAATTTTGTAGTAACTGTTGGTGTATTTAATTGGTGCAAAAACCACCTTTTGTTATTTGTATAACTTTTAAATAGCTGTATTGCACTTTGGTGCGCCCCATTTTTTTTTTCAAATAGCCACCTTGTACTTAAATTTGGATACAGAAATTTTCTAGTAACTGTTGGTGTATTTCATTGGTGCAAAAACCACCTTTTGTTATCCGTATAACTTTTAAATAGCTGTATTGCACTTCTGTGCACCCCAGTTTTTTTCAAATAGCCACCTTGTACTTAAATTTGGATACAGAAATTTTGTAGTAACTGTTGGTGTATTTCATTGGTACAAAAACCACCGTTTGTTATCCGTATAACTTTTAAATAGCTGTATTGCACGTGGTGCGGCCCCAGTTTTTTTCAAATAGCCGCATTGTACGACAATTTTGATAGAAAAATGTTCTAGTAACTGTTCTCGTTTGTCATTGCTGCAAAAACCACAATTTCTCATCCCTGTAACTTCTGAATAGTTTTATTGCGCTTGGTGAATCTCAGTTTGGCGCAGATAGCGCACTTGTATGATAAATCCCTGGGACGGAAGGAAGAACACTGTTGATTTCGTCTTACGGTTCTTCCACCAAACAGCATTTCACAGGTGTTAGATAGAAACAATTCTGTTTTTAATCCTAGTTGGCTGTTGGAAATTAGAGGGATTTAAGAATAGCTGTGAATTGCCGTCTTTCAATAAGAGAGTGTCAAAAACTCTTCCATACCTTTTTAAATTTATATATTTCTGAACATGGAGCGAAATGCAGGTGGTAAGCGAGCAAAGAGAGATGTAGGACATGGAGGTAGAGGTACGAGAGAAGGTGCTCCTTCCAGTGCTGGCGACAACATGCAAGCCAGCGGATCTTTGGTTGCAGGACCGTCAGGCCTGTCATCGCTGGGTCAGTGCCTTGTGAATCTCAGTAACGACAGCGTTGCCAATCTGTTCTTCAGTGGTTAAAGCAACCTGCATCCAGCAGTCTTACCTCCTCGTCCTCCCACTCACGGCCACAAATGTCGTTATTATCATCGTCAGCATCCGTCTAACATGAAGCGAAGGCACCCCAAATGTCAACTCGTGTACCCACCACTGTGGATAATCCATTTTCTGAAGACCTCTTTGATGACAAAATGCGGTTGGGGTCAGAAGGCACTTCAAAAGATCGAGAGGCCAAAGAGGATGATTTTGTCTGCTCTGATGCCCAATCGCTGATGCCATCAGAGGAGGAGAAGGAAGCCAGTCAATCGGCAAAAATCCCGGGCGGTCGGCAATGCCTTACAGTGCCTGTTGCTTGTAGCCCGCAGCTCCAGGATGCAGAGTGTCAGGACGAGGAAGTCACCTGTGTTGATAATGATGATAATGACGACATTGCGGATCCAACGTGGTCTTTTCATCAGAATTTGCTTGCGGCGATTCATCACTGGACGAGGAGGAAGACGATGGGGTAGTGTCAGTACGGGTCCTGCCTCAAAAAGGGACACGGCGGTCGCACAAGTCTGCTGAGAATATTCTGCCAGCCACGATCAGCAGAAATACCGCTCCTCGCTTATCGCCGTCAAAAAGGTCCAGGACCTCTCAAGCCTGGGCCTTTTCCGATTTAAGCTCTGATTCACCCAGCGATGTCATATGCCGCCTTTGCTGTAAATGCATCAGTAGAGGGAAGAATCTTAGGTGTTTAACCACCACCAACATGTCTAGTCACATGCAGCGAATGCATGAGTTGAAATGGAGGGAACACTTGGCCAAAAAAGGCTACACCGATCCCGGGCTTCCAACCACTGTCACACCCTCTGTCTCTGCCTCCTCCTCCTCCGCCACGACCAAGCGTTCCTTAGCTGCCCATGTCTCTCAGAATCATGATCAAGGATCAGCCTTCGCTTCAGCCTCCACCGTCGCCCGAGTACCACCAGCACCACCAGAGACCCATCCTATCCCTTCTCCTTTCACCAGTTTGACCTGCACGCTGTACAGCGGCCAGCCTAGCAGCCAGCCTTCTGTCTACCAGGTTTGGAGCAGAAGAAACACTTTAACCCAAACCATCCCAAAGCCAAAAGCCTGAATGTCGGCATTGCCAGGCTTTTGGCCTTGGAAATGTTGCCTTTCCTTTTGGTGGACACAGATGGGTTCCGCCACATCATGGCCCTGTCCTGCCCCCAATATCAGATGCCGTGTAGGCATTTCTTTGCCAGAAAACCCGTCCCTGCCCTGGCCAGCCACGTGTCATCTAAAATTTCAAGCGCCTTGTCTGCATCTGTGTCCGGCAAAATCTATCTGACCACCGATACATGGACTAGTAAGCACGGCCAAGGCCGCTATATCTCTGTGACAGCTCACTGGGTGAGCTGGGTGGATGTCTCTGGTGGTAACGGTAGCTCTCAGGCTCGGCACACGCTCTTCAAAACTGCAGGGATGGTGCAGGGTTCTTTCCCCCAAGGTCCTCTGGTAACATCATGTGCCCATAGAAAGCAGGCCGTGTTGAAATGAATCTGTCTTGGAGACCGTCAACACACAGGTCAGGAGCTGTGGACGGCTCTTCACAACGAGACCGAGCGCTGGCTGGGTGACAAGAACCATGTGCCAGGGAAGGTGGTGTGCGATAACGGTTTGAAATCTGCTGGGCCGCCCTTAAGATCAGTGGCTTGACCACATCCCTTGCCCCGGCACACGTCATGAAACTCATCATCCAGAAAATTTTCCCAAAACGCACCCGGGGTCTGGACTGCCGCTGAGGAAGGCTCGAGGTCCGAGCTCACACTTCCGCTGTTCGCACCCTGCTTCCATCCCTGCCTGGCTGCGTTGCAGCGTCAGCTCGGCCTACCCGTCAACCGTATCATTGTTGACGTGGCAACACGCTGGAATTCCACCCTCCACATGCTCCAGCGATTGCCATTACGCAGTACGAAGTGACACATGGCCTGACAAGCAGCGGTGCGGACCTCGGGGTGTTGAGCCACCGAGAGTGGAGGCAGGTGAAAGAGATCTGCACCATCCTTGCCAGTTTTGAAGAAGCCACCAAAATGGTCAGTGCGGACAATGCCCTTGTCAGCATGACCATTGTGGTGATCTTAATTCTGGAATGATTGTTGGACACTCTGAAACAGCAGGTCCCACCAGCGACGGAGGAGTAGACGGACACAGATGCGGACACGGAGCCTTTCTCTCTGTCGAATCCAGAAGGCCCGACAGTTTCACAACTTTATCGGTCTTCATTAGGCAGTGGTTCGGGGTCCAGGGCTAGTGCAAGGCGGTGCTTCAGCTCTCAGGGTACAGCATCTGAGGCAAGTCAGGGCTGTGTTGAAGCTGAGGAGGATGAGGTATTCCTGGACACCGACGTTACCAATGCCCCTGCCTTGGAAAGAGGTTGGCACGGATTTGAGGCAGAGGAGGAAGACCAGTTTGCTAGTGCCCCTTGACCCAGAGGCTTTGGAAATGAAGGCTCCATCTCTCACATGAGTGCTTGGATGCTCCATTTCCTCCAACATGATCTTGACATTAAGGCCATCAAACTGAATAACAGTTACTGGGTGGCCACCCTTCTCGATCCCCGTTACAAAGCGAAACTCAGCACTTTCCTTCCACCCACCCAAATAGAGAGTAAAATGCAGGAATTGGAGACTGTGCTGATTGATCAACTGGAGACATCTGTTGCGTCTGCTTCACGTTCTTCAAATGTCACGGTGGAACAACGTCAGCATTGTGACAGCAGTAGAGTGCCAGGTAGCTGCAGCAGCAGCAGGCATTGTGGCAGAAGCCTAATGGGTGACCTCTGGCAATCCTTATTTACCACCTCACCAACGCATGTAATGCAGGGCACACATACAACACACAGAGACCAGCTTAAGATCATGGTGCACGACTATCTGCGTCTCAACACCGATGTTTTTGGATATGTTCCGGACCCAATCGACTTCTGGGTATCCAAAATGGATGAATGGCCCGAGCTCGCTCGCCACGCCATAGAGGTGTTGTCCTGCCCAGCAGCCAGCGTCATATCTGAGTGGATCTTCAGCACAGCTGGAGGAGTCATTACAGACAAACGCATCCGGCTTTCCACAGATAATGTGGATCGTTTGACTTTCATCAAGATGAATCAGGCATGGATCTCTGATGATGTGGCCCCAATTGCCGAGGTCACTGATTAGTTGCTGGTCTACTTCCCATTCCTCTTCAAACATAAATGGTCCTCTTGAAATTTTTTTTTTTAAATGTTCATTTCTTACTGCAATTTTTATTCTCAGTTCCCAAAAGGTCATTTTGCTCGTTTTGCGGTGAGGAGACTGTAAAAGAAACCAATTGTACAAGGTTTCATGAAAAAAACGTATTCCATTTACTCACTTCATCCTTAAAATGTTTTGCACTGTCAATGGTTTTTGGGTCATGGTGCTTTGAGATACAGCTATAATCAAGGTCCTTTGGAACAGAAATGTGGCTTCTAAGTGGCATTTCTCCCTCACAATTTTTAATAGTGGCTGAGAAGTCATTTTTATAATTTTTTGGGTCATGCTGCTGTGAAATGCAGCTATACTACAGATCCTATTAGAAAAAAATGTGGTTTCTAACAGACATTTGTTCTTCACAATTGTCAACAGTGGCTCAAGGGTGATGTTTTGAAATGTATGGGGCATGGTGCTGTCAAAAACAGGAATAGGTAGGACACTGCTAATGGACACATATTGCAAAATTACTTGTTTTTGCAAGATCTTTAACACAGCTATCAATCCCTATAGTGAGACAACCCGTTTAATACAATAAAAAAAAAGAGAAACAAAGACGTCGTGGGATTCCATCCTATTTTAAAAATGTGTTTTCTAGAATTAAACTACTAAAAAAAATTGCACGTACAAAATAGCTGATACAAATATTCCTCTGAATTGTACAAGGGAGGTACAGGAAGACTTGAACAGATGTAGGTTATTCAGAGGACTTGGTGTATGGAGCACATTCGCCACCCCAAGAACAGAGACAATTTCCTCCAACACATTGAGTAAAACGAGAAAAAGAATGCCAAGAAAAAGGGTGAAACAGGAGCCTCAACCACCAGCATTTCCAAGTGAAGCTCAATTGGTCCGCACTCATACGGAGGGGCAAGCGCTCTCGTAGAGGCAGAAATTTCTGAAGCGCTACCCAGGTCTTGACTGTGTACTGAGGAAGGCTGGAGGTCTTAGCTCACACTTCCGCTTCCGCACTCTGCTTCAGCATGACTGTTTTCATTGCTCCGTCATAAGGGAATTTTTGCCGTGTTAATGGATGACGGACGCCAGCCTGGGCTCTCACCGCACCCACTGTAACTCGGGCCCTGCTAGCTGAACCTGCGTGTTCATAGATGAGGGACGCCAGGCCTTGCTCTCACCACACCCACTGTATGTCCGGCCCTGCCAGCTGAACCTGCGTTATCCACGTTTACAGCCTCACCCGCCTTGATCACTAATTTCCTTCAGCTTCGATACATTTAAAGTGCTGTCTATATTTTATATCTCTTTTTATGTTTGTACTGACCCTTTATTCAGTCATGCAACCGGAGTTTTCTCTTCTCCTTGTAATACAATTAACTGGCAACAAACAGACTGAAACAAATTTGCATTTAAAATCTTGCTGCTTTTTACCAGCGTACGGAACATCAATGAAGGCTGCATGCCCTTATATTCCAAATCATCGCTTTACATACAATATGCAGTCAGTACTTAGCTGTAGTAGTTTCGTAGTACAATCACAGAATTTTCAACATTTCACTTGTCAGTGATATGCAATCTCTTCCGAGCTGACTGATATGGAGCCAAACACTCGATGTTGCACACAGCTGCAACGTTTCGGAAATCACTTTCCTTCTTCAGGCATGCGTAGTCAGAGTTACACTCACTGATATGTGATCACATTAAGCAGACAGATGAGTATTAACCCAATGTTTCCCAACTAACCAAATATACTACTAGTGCATACATTTAACCTATACGTCTAATTATACCATTCCTACATTTATATAAAAATTCTATATTATCTAATCTAACACCTACCAACTATAAGCATCTAAATATACTATACTACCTATAAAAAACATCTGAGACTAAACATCTCATTTAAACCTTTTGGAATCTTTGTTTGAAGTTTACTAATCCAAAAAGCTTCACGTTGAAGCTTCACGTTCCTTCAACCCACTTGACAGGAGAATGCAGGATTTTCAAACAGACGTCGTTGACCTACTGGGGAAATCTGTTTTGTTTGCTTCACATTCTAATGTCACGGTGGAACAATGTCACCAGAAGAATGGCAAGTAGCTCTAGCAGCAGCAGTATTGGAAAACGAGTTGTTTTTAATATAGTTTATTTCTTATTGCAAAATTTTCTGCTAATGGTCCATAAGGGCACCTGTGCGGGTTTTTGGGTCATGCTTTGTTACAGGATATGGATAGTCAATGTCCATTTCACTAAAATACTGCTTCAAAGACTAATTTCTTCCGGCACTTTTAAATCTGTGGGTCATGCAGTTTTGAGGCTCATGCTGCGGTCTAGGACAGGCATAGTCAATGTCCAGTTAAACTAAAATGGTGCTTGAAAGACTCCTTTTTCCGGCACTTTTTAATTTGTGGGTCAGACAGGTTTGATGGTCATACTGCGGTCCAGGACAGGTATATCCAATGCCCAGTTCAACTAAAATGGTGGTTCAAAGACTCCTTTTTCCGGCACTGTTTAATCTGTGGGTCAAGCGGGCTTGAGGGTCATGCTGCGGTACAGGACAGGTATAGTCATTGTCCAGTTCAACTAAAATGGTGGTTCAAAGACTCCTTTTTCCAGCACTTTTTAATCTGTGGGCCAGACAGGTATAAGGGTCATGCTGTGATACAGGACAGGTATAGTCAATGTCCAGTTCAACTAAAATGGTGGTTCAAAGACTCCTTTTTCCAGCACTTTTTAATCTGTGGGTCAGACAGGTTTAATGGTCATACTGCACTCCAGGACAGATAAAGTCATTGTCTAGTTCAACTAAAATGGTGGTGGAAAGTTTCCTTTTTCCGACAATTTTTAATCTGTGGATCAAGCGCGTTTGAGGGTCATGCTGCAGTACAGAACAGGTATAGTCTATGTCCAGTTCAACTAAAATGGTGGATGAAAGACTCCTTTTTCTGTCACTTTTTTAATCTGGGGGTCATGCAGGTTTGGGGCTCATGCTGTGGCCCAGGACATGTACTGTATAGTCAATGTCCAGTTCAAGTAAAATGGTGGTTGAAAGACTCCTTTTTACGGCACTTTTTAATCTGTGGGTCAAGCGGGTTTGAGGGTCATGCTGAGGTACAGGACAGGTATAGTCAATGTCCAGTTCAACTAAAGTGGTGGTTGAAAGACTCCTTTTTCCGGCACTTTTTAATCTGTGGTTCAGACAGGTATAAGGGTCATGCTGCGGTCCAGAACAGGCATAGTCAATGTCCAGTTCAACTAAAATGGTGGTTTAAATACTGCTTTTTCCGGCACTTTTTAATCTGTGAGTCAGACAGGTTTAATGGTCATACTGCGGTCCAGGACAGGTATAGTCAATGTCCAGTTCAACTAAAATGGTGGTTGAAAGACTCCTTTTTCCGGCACATTTTAATCCGTAGGTCAAGCGGGCTTGAGGGTCATGCTGCGGTACAGGACAGGTGTAGTCAATGTCCAGTTCAACTAAAATGGTGGTTGAAAGAATCCTTTTTACGGTACTTTTTAATTTGTGGGTCAAGCGGGTTTGAGGGTCATGCTGCGGTACTGGACAGGTATAGTCAATGTCCAGTTCAACTAAAATGGTAGTTCAAAGTCTCCTTTTTCCGGCACTTTTTAATCTGTGAATCAGACAGGTTTAATGGTCATACTGCGGTCCAGGACAGGCATAGTAAATGTCCAGTTCAAGTAAAATGATGGTTCAAATAATACTGCCTTCTGGCACTTTTTAATTTGTGGGTCATGCAGGTTTAAGGGTTAAGCCGTGGTACAAGACAGGGATAGTGAATAGTTTGTGACTTTTTTCTGTGACTTTTATAACCTAATTGTCTTGCCTAAGATGTAGCAAGTATCCAGATTACTGTTGTGGGTGTTAATTCCAGCTTCTCCAGCCCGGTTAGGGTGTAAGAATGAAGGTGTTGTTCCTCTCCCAATGGTCATCGGCGATAATCTGTTATCGACTATCAGATAATGTCATGATAATTGCCGATATCGACTATCGAATCGATAATGATAGTTGACACAATTGCTCATCACTACTGGAGACAGAAAGACATTGCCATAGAAAGTAAAACTAACCCCCAAATATTTTTAACTATATGAATAGTAAAAAGATTAAACCTGAAAATGTTGTCCCTTTAAAAATTAATGAGGGAGGTATTGTGGAGGGCGATTATGAGAAAGCAGGTCTTGATGATATATACCCCCCGTGTGCTATGGGAGTTAAGTAATGTCATAGATAAGCCCCTATTCTTAATATTTATGGACTGTATAATAGTGGGGTATGTCCAAAAGGATTGGCGCACAGCAAACGTGGTGCCAATATTCAAAAAGGGGTCAAAAAGTGATCCTGGAAACTATAGACTGGTAAGTTTAACCTCTGTTGTAGGTAAAATGTTTGAAGGTTTTCTAAGAGATGCTATACTGGAGTATCTCACTGAAAATAAATGTATAACTTCATTCCAACATGGGTTTATGAAGGATCGGTCTTGTCAAACTGATCTCATCGGCTTATATGAGGAGGTTAGTTCTAAACTGGATCGAGGTGAGGCATTGGATGTTATATATCTAGATTTTTCTAAAGCATTTGATACTTTGCCATATAAAAGGTTGGTAAGTAAAATGAGAATGCTTGGACTGGGGGAAAATGCTTGCAAGTGGGTAATTAACTGGCTCAGTGATAGAAAACAAAGAGTGGTGATTAACGGTATATACTCAGACTGGATCCCTGTTACTAGTGGGGTACCACAGGGGTCAGTATTGGGCCCTATCCTCTTTAATATTTTTATTAATGATCTTACACATGGATTCCACAGTAGAATATCAATCTTTGCAGATGATACTAAGCTCTGTAAATTAATCAACACAATAGAGGATAATGTTTTATTACGAAGGGATCTTGATAAGTTGGAGGCCTGGGCAGAGAAATGGCAAATGAGGTTTAACAGATAAATGCAAGGCTATGAACATGGGGAGGAAAAATCCATTTCATGATTACTTGTTAAAAGGAAAAACGCTGGGTAAAAGTGACATGGAGAAGGACTTGGGAATCCTGGTGGACAGTAAACTTAATTGTAGCAGCCAGGGTCATGCAAACAGGATTATGAAGCAAATGATGAGAACATTATTCTCCCATTATACAAGTCACTGGTTAGGCCACACATAGAACACTGTGTACAGTTTTGGACACCAGATCGCAGGAAAGACACTGTAGAGCTTGAACAAGTTTAAAGTTGGGTAACAAAAATAATAAAAGGACTGCAAAAGCCAAAAAAGATTAGCAAAATTAGGGTTATTTAGTTTAAAGAAGTGATGGCTTTGGGGGACATAATAAATATGCTTAAATATATTGAAGGTCAATATAGAGATCTCTTCCAAGATCTATTTATACCCAGGACTGTATCCAGAACAAGGGGGCATCCTCTATGTCTCGGGGAAAGAAAGTTTCTACATAAACATAGAAAGGGATTCTTTACTGTAAGAGCAGTGATGCTGTGGAACTCTCTGCCAGAGGAACTTGTCATAGTGAATTCACTAACAGAATTCAAAAAGGGTCTGGATGCATTTTTAGAGTTTAATAATATAACAAGTTATAGTGACCAGGGTTCTGAAGAAGGATCATTGATAAATGGATTTATTCTGATTGCCAGATTGGAGTCAGGAAGGAATTTTTTTCCTAAAATGAGGACAATTGGCTTCTACTTAATGGGGTTTTTTGCCTTCCTATGGATCAACACTTTAGCATAAGGCTGAACTAGATCGGTGTCTTTTCTCGGCCTTACAAACTATGTAATAAAAGATAGTACTTACAATGCTATATAGAGACATCAGAATAGAGATGAGACTCAGAAAGGGGATGGAGACTGCAACAGTGTGTTACCCTCTGTATGGCTAGCATTAGTTGGTATGAAAGCCAGCTTCCCTCATAGGTTATAACCCATGAGATAGGACCCTTAGTCTCAATTAGTTGTCTTATTTAGGTGTCTCCTTTACAAATGCAATCATAAGGGGATAATTGTTAAGGACATTAAATTCTTCTACATATTTTATAGTCCCTATATGGGTGATCAAAGTTTGCAATTATAAATAAGCATGGAAAATGGCTAACAATCAATCCTCCATCTTTCTCCCTGTTTAAAACTCAAACTTCATTTCTGTTCTTCAGAGTCCTTGCTTTTATTTAGCATCCTTTCCTCCCCCAGACATTCTTGCTGTGAGGATATAGAGAATGCTACTTGTTTTTTGTAGTGAACCATAGTTGCATGGCCGAACGTGATGGAAGCAAAGCTTAGTCAGAAAATGTAGGGCAAAAGTCACAGATAATATATTTGCCATACGCAGTAGAATATAGACATGAATAATAATAAAAACTTAAGAATAATTAAGGGCATATTATAAATAATAAATTAACCAATCATAATGTGATTGTTAATAAGAGGTTTGTTATAATAATGTTTGATAATGAAGAAGTGTAGCTTAAATATTGTTTATATTGTTTGTTTAATAAATATATACTGTCTATTTGCATATTATACTCCTTAAAACAGAGGTTATAAAAACTTGTGTAAAACTTTTAATAAACAAGAAAGACTGCAATGACATCCATGTTTGAATGTCTCTCATTCTTTTTATGTATGATATATGCATATATCTGATTTAATTTGGATACTGCACAAGGATGGTTAGGAGGACCTTAGAATCTCTGATACCACACTTCCTGGTTAGGCGGAGGGTGGATCTATCATCTCTGCATATCAGCTCTGCAATTCCTAGCTGAACCCATTACAGTGACTTGAGTGCAGGAGGTTTCTAATCTGTAGTGCACACAGCTACAGAGCTCTGATGGTTAAAACATGAAATTTACTTAAGTAAACAAGCTCCTGTGTTAGAGGTTAGAGTCAACATCATAATAGAAATGTATTTGGTAATAGTCTTCATTTACCTTTTCCTACATGTTGAAAGTTAATCATGTGATGAGAAAACTTCTTTAAGTGGGTAAAATATACAGGTCTGCTAGTTGCTTGTATGCTCATGGAAGTGCAAACCATAACCACCTGCTGTGTTTTTTTCTTCTCCTGTGTCAAATTAGGATCTTAAACTCTAAGACAGAGAGCTTTTGCCTGGCGTAGAAATAACAGGTTTACTCTCACAGAAAATAAATTTGGATTAGTTAATGATAGAAGCAACACAGATCTTCTCAAACAGGAACATTGCTCTCAATCAAGTTGACATAAATACAGCTTTTTGTAATCTTAAAAAGACATATAAACAACATATTATAGCTTGGTAGGAAATAACCAATTCGGAGATTAATCTCTTCCAAAAATAGTACATTGGGGTTTTAGAATTTCCATCAAGCCAAACTCCCATCAGGAGGATTTAGAATTTATAAAGGACTGTGAATAGTTAGTAACTAAAAATCCTCTTTGCATGATTAATTATTTTCTTGATAAGAGAAAGAAAATGTCATCAAATTCATTCAATTAGAATTTTTTTTTGGGGGGATATACAGTATTTTGCTATTGTTACAGATTTTTCAACTCTTAATAGTCAAAGAAGAATATAGAGTCCTCAAGAAGGGGTATAAGAAACAAGCATTATAAAATATAAAAGATCAGAGAGGCCTTAATTTGCGACAAATTTATACTGAAAAAAATTCACAGGTGCAATAAGATTGATAGATATATTTGATTCCAGTCATGGGAAAGATCAGAAGTCACCAGAAGATAGACATGAAAAGAAAAGTTCAAAATCGAAAACAAAAAATGATCTAAGGCAATCTATCCGAGCCAACAGGGCTCAAAACCATTAAATATCAGTAACTCAGATTCATTATTAAGTGCTTTGTGAACCTTCACAATTGGCAACATGCAGTTGTATCACTTTCGTCTGCAGTGCCATCACTACAGGACTTTTTTTCTTCGGTTCCACAATGTAAGACTTTAAGCACATGTCCGGCAATACTGGTATATTGGTGAGGAAACTCCTGCTCATTGCTTTTCATCTTTGACAGGTTCCCAGGACATTCAGCCTTAGGACTGAGAACTATGGGCTTACAGTAGGAAGTAACATGATATAAAATGAAGATGACATGCCAATGTGTAACTTATCTTCTATGATTTAAGTGCAAGGTGATTTTTTTTAAACCCAAAAACCCCCCCCAACCCAGTTTTTAGCTCAAAGGGGGATTAAACCCTTTTAAAAAGGTATGTAAATAAATGTCAAATGGGAGGAAGAAGGAGTCCACATTTTCGACGACCTCTTGTGACAAAATACAGAAGGGATATAATGACATAAAACACTATTTACACTTTTCAAACCTAAAATAAAAATAACCCGTCAAAAAGGTTCTCAGTTTATACTAAAAAGACCAACAAAGTGTATTTTCAAATTAGAGTAGATCTGAACATGAATTGTTTTGAGACTCTGTTCTCTTAGTCTCTCAAGTCTTACTTGATTGGGGGGCAAGGTAATGTTCCACAGTGCTGGTACACTAAAGCTTTTATGATTGAAGGAAATAGAGTACCTGATTGGTCCATGTAAAAAATGATTGTTACAGGTGTCCCTGCGACCCCCGTGTTGGACGAGGCAAACCCCACCTCCGCAGTGTCCCCAGCTGGGGCGGCGCCGAAACCCGTTCGGGTGCGGCCGCCCGCAGCTCTGCGGTCACTTTCCCACCCGCTCCCGTTTCGGTCCCGGGGGGTGTTCCCGCGCCCCCCAGGTGACGGTAATCCTGGAAAAATTTTAAAAAGGGCAGCGCGCCGGGGATTTGGGCTCACTGGGCGTGCCCTATTTTTAAAGCCCCTGCCTTTCCCTTTCCCACCTTGCCGAAAAAATATTTGCCCTGGGGCCCTTGGGAGGGGAAAGGGGTACCTGATTTATCTTTTTTTGTCTACTTTTACCGTCCCCTTTTTGCCCTTCGCCCTTTTCCAACCACGAACCATTTGCCCCTTTGTCCCTAAACCTTTTTGCCTGCCCCATAAACCTCCCGACCTTGTTTCACGTTTCCTTTTCCTTTGCAACACCTCGGCGGGCCCCGAAAGAAAAGTCAGGGTTAGGTTTAGCGGACATGGGTTAGCTTCCCCCAAGAGCAAGCCCACCACTTTGCGGCGGGCTCTGGGGGAAAAAAACGGAATTCCTTAGATTCCATTTTCCGGGGGGGGCCCTTTCCCACCATCATTGGGGGGTTTGGTCCAGAGGATCCACTTCCATTTACCCCCCCATAGTTTTTGTTTTGGGCCCAAAGGGGATCCCCCCAAAGGGTTCCCTTTCTCCCCAAGCGTCTCTAAAAACCCACCATTTAAAGAGGGGCCCCCAAAATCGATTTTTAAACGAAGGGGAAAATTTTTTTTGAATTTCGGGAAAAAAATTCGGTTCAGAACGAAGTCAAAACTTTGGGGTTTATTTTTTTGGGTGAACGAGTGTTGGCCTTTTTTTGTTTTGTTTAAAATGGCTCGAGGCACTTTTTGGGGGGGGTTTTGGGGGGATTGGAGAGTTCCAAGTTGTAATTTTTTTTTCCCAAAAAGGCAGAAAATTGCACCTTCCAAAAATATTTTTAGAAAAAACAAAAGGTGGGTAAAGTCCTTGGCTTACCCGGTTTTTTGTTAAAGGGGCAGGGCCCAAGCGGGGAAAAGTCTGGATTGTAACAAACGGTTTTGGGCCCATTTTAACTTTGCCTTAGGGGGGCCCCTCTGGGTGAATGTGTTTTCCACCCCAAGGCCCCCAACCCCAATTGGACGGAGACGCCGCTTTCCCCCTTCCTTTTTGGGTCCAATCTGCTGCATTGCGCCAATTTTTCCCCTCTCCTCCCTCCACCACCCACCATATCCACCCCCAAAAAGAAATTTGTTTCCACCCAAACTCATGTTTTGGGGCACACCCGGTGATAAAGCAGTTCGACCCCGGGGTTTTGCCTCGGGGGGAAGAAGTCAACGGGGGAGGAATTTGTTTTTCCGCTTTTAAATTTGCAGAAGAAATCGATTTTGGAAAGTTTTTTCCTCGCCCCAAATTGAAAATTGGGAAAACCCATGGGGGAGGGGCCCAAATGGAGGGAAAGGGAAAAGGGGTGTCGCCCGCCTTTGACCGAGGGGGTTGGGCCCATGCGCCCTAAAAAGGGCGCCGGGGTTCAATTTTGGTTGTAAAAAAGGTTCCTTGAATTTTTCCCACCGATTCGAAAAATTCTGAAAAATTGGCCGGGGAAATTTGTGCACCCACTTTCACCCATTCCTTACAAACCCAAGGAACCCCCTCCCTCTTTTTGGGTTTGCGGCAAAAACGGCCCCCCCCATAAAATTCTGATAGGGTTTTTTTCCACCCGCGGGAAATTTTTAAAAGCCTCCCACTTTTTGGGGCCCGTTTTCTTTTATGAAAAAGGGGAAAGGCCCTTTTTTTAACGTTTTTTTGATGATCGGCCCGAAAAGGAAGTACCCCCCTTGTGAAAAATTTTTTGATGTCGCAAATTTGGGAAGCTCAATTGCGGGGGAACCCCTTTGCCCGATTGTTGAGGCCTTTCGGGGGGAAGGCGAATTTTATTTGTAAGTCGCCGGGTTTTTACGGGAATAAAATAACGTCTTTTCCATACTTCTTTGTCCGGGAACAAGATCCCTAAAAAACCCTGTCTGGGGGGGGACTGGGGGCCCGTGGCGCTCCCATTTTCGTGGCCAATGGGGCCCGGGGGGGGAAATAAAATTGGGGGAAAGGAGGAGGGGGGACATTGGAGCAAAAAGCATTGTCTGGTGATAATGATTTTGGTTTTTTTAAACCCGGGGTGACAAGTGAGGAGGAGCAGGGCAGCTGGTTTGAGGGTGGGATTGGGTTAGGAAGTTTGGGGGCAGATAAACCCCCAAAGCCCCCGGGGCCAGTATAAGTGGAAATGGAGGCAGGGACCCCCCTCGGGGTAAATTGTGCAGGGGCCCAAAAGAATGCCTTATTTGCCTGGCTAGTGGAAAACCCAAAAAAAATGTCAGCACCCGGCCAAAGGGATGACTTTTTGGCCCCCAACCTATTGGGACCCCGTTTCCCGGGTCCAAAATGGGAGCCTTTTTCCCCAGTATTGAGGGGGGAAGACAAACTCAAATACTTTTGGGGAAAAATCCCTCCGAAAATCAGTTGGGCCGCTGCCTTTGTCCCGGGCCGTCCCTCCCCCTAAAAAGGTCTGACCGGGGGTTCCTCGCGAAAAACTTTCCCTACTGCCGCGGTGCTGGGGGGGGGGTTTGGGGAAAAAGGGGGGGAAAGGGGGGCGGGTACCAGCTCCTTTCGGTAGTAACCAAGTTTTGGGCCCACTGTTTAAAGCAGCTTCCTTTTCCCCCCTTTGGGTGAGGGGGGGCAGTCCCGCCAAGCAGCTTTCAGCAGGCCCCTGGAGCAGTCCCTAAAACCAAAAAAGGTTTTGTGGGCCTACTTGGCGGGCCTTTTTGCCCCCTTTCGTTAGAAAAACCCGGCTGGGAATACTGGGCACCCAAAAACTGGATTTTGTGGCCGCAATTCCCGTGTTTGCAGTGGGAATAAGCTGTCCTCCCGGGCCCTAGTAGGGTGGCATCAGAGCGGGTTTTTCCAAGTGCGGCGGGGGCCTTCTTTTCCCCAAGGAGCCCCAAAATTTTGGCCCCGGGAAATGTGGCCCCAAACTGCCCCTTTGCCCAAGAGGGAATAAGGTTTGGTGGATGGGCCATTTTTTCCAAACCCCCAATGCCTTGGCTTTTTCAGTCGGGGTTTTCAAATTCCCCTGCCTCAGCCATTTATTCTGATGCCGCCCCCAACCTAAAATGCCACCCCCATTTTGTCCCAGTTTCTCCCTTTCGGGCCAAACCCCCATCTTTACCGGGGAAAATTTGGTATTGCCCCCAAACCTCAACATTTCTGTAAATTGTGCCATCTATGACCTCATGGGTGCGGCTGTTTGCTTTTTTTGCCGGGGGAAATCCAAAACTTGTGTCATTGTCCCCTTTGTCTGACCCCCATGCTGGGGCTGTGGCTGCTGCCATGTCCCCCACACGTTTCATTGTCCCCTGCGTGCCTCATGCTTCTGCCGCCAAAGCCCCCTTCGTCATTGTGCCACTTTTTTGGCTTCCTCTGTTTTTTTTTATACCCCCGAAATTTTCATTGTGCCAAATTTTGACCTCATACTGCTTTCCCTCGTGTCCTTTTAAACTGTGGATTTTTGGGCCCCTCCCTTTTGGGCCCAAAAATTTTTTTTGCCCAAACCTTTTTCCAAAGGGAATGTCAAATTTTGCCACGGCCCGACCTCAAAGCTGCTGCGTTTGCCCCCCACCTTCAATGGTGATTTTGGGGCCCCTCTGTGGGGCCCCCTTTTGTTTTTTCCCAACCCCCAGAATGTCATTTTTGCAAGCCCGACCTAAAAGTGCCCGCAACCCTGAACCCTCCGCTCCCAGTCCCTTGTGCCCTTCTGTGGCTTCCCCCTGTTTTGCAAACCCCCAGAATTTTCATTGGCCAAATGCCGACCCCATTTCTGCCTTTTTGGGCCCGCCGCCGTTTCCCTTTCCCCAATCTGTCACTAAGGGTTTCCCTTTGAGCCCCTTTAAAATTTTTTTTTTTCCAGCTTTCGCTGGAAAGGCTTTATCAAAGGTAACCCGTCCCGCCTTCAGTTTTTTTGGTCCCGGGTTTTTCCTTTTTAAATTTCCCCGGGAAATTTTATAGTGAAAGCGATTCTAAAAGCCGGCGGGCAGTCATTGCGTGGTCATACCCAAAACACCCAAAAATTGTATGGGGGGACCAAACCCAAACTACCCTCTGATATTTAAGCTGGCACAACGTAATTTCAGCCCCCGGGAGGCTTTTGGTTTCAGCCTGGAAAATGGTTTCTTTTTTAAAAGCGTTTGTTTTCCCCCAAGTTATTCCCGGGGGGAAAGAAACGATTTTTGTCGGAAAATTTGCGAAGTGAACCCGAATCTAAATTTTTTTTGGGAAAATTTTCCCCCTCTTTTTAATCTCCCCCATTTGTGGCCAGCTATCGAAAACGATTTGTGCAGCAAGCGCCCGTTGTGAACCGCAGTCTCTTTATGTTTCAGCAGTTTCCTGCCAAATCAGCAGCAGCAGGGCCGGCTGCGGTAGCTTCCTTCCGTGGGGGAGCCGTTTTCCCCGGATGTTTCCCCCGGCCCCTAAAAAATCCGGGTTGTCCATTGCCGTCGAAAAATTTGGGGTGGGGGGGCCCCAAAGGCCTTTTCCCGGGGCCCTTTATCACCCCAGTTGCCCCCCATCCCCGTTTGGAAAAATTTTGGCTGGAACTTTTTTGGTGGTCCCCCGTTCCCCCGTCTGAAAGGTTCCCAAAGGTTGGGGCCCTTTGTGGTCAGGGCTCCTTTTCGGGGCGACTCCACTCTGGGGGCGAGGTGAAACCGGGCACAGCTTATTTTGGTTTACATTCCTGCAGGAGTTCTGCAGTGTTTCGAAGAGGGGCCCGCCTGCGCTTCATCTTTCCCGGGGCCACCTTATGAACCTGCAGCCCAAGGAACTCCACAAAAAATTTACCACAAAAACCTTTCTCTACCTTTCCGAAAAGCGCAACGTAAAACCTTTAAAAAAACGCCCCGGAAAGGTGGTCTCGTTCTTCGCCTGTTTTAATTACGTAATCCATTTCCTTTTCGGGCGGAAAAAAAACATAAAGGGCCCATTTCCCCTTTTCCCTTTCCCCAAGTAGTGGGGAAGGGAGGCCAAACCCCGCCACATCCCTACCCCCCAGAATGTCCTTAAGTAAACCGCCCGGGGCCCCCGTAAAAACCCCCAACGTTACCCCCCGGGGAGACAGTTGTATGCCTGCCTTTTGGTTGAAGGGTTTTGAAATGGGGTTCCCAAATTTTTCTCCGCCCCAGCTGGTCCCTGGTGTAACCCAAGGGTTTGGTTTTCCTTTTTTTCTGGTTTTAAGGTTGGCCGGACCTCCCCCAAAGATTTGAAGGAGTTTGTGGAGGGGCCCCGTACCACCTGTGCCTTTCAAAAAAAGTAACCCCCCTCTCAGAAACCCCGGGTTTTTTCCAAACCTCTGCCAGTACATAGCAGTCCTTGGGGCCATATTGCTATGGACTTCATCACGGACCTACCGCCCTCTGATGAAAATACGGTTATCTGGGTGGTCACTAACCGTTTTTCGAAAATGGCACATTTCGTTCCCTTGCCCGGTCTCCCTTCTGCTCCTCGACTCGCCAATCTCTTTTTTAAGCATATCTTCCGCCTACATGGACTTTCCCTACATATTGTCTCGGCTCGGGGAGTTCAATTCGTCTCAAGATTTTGGCGAGGCCTCTGTTCTCTACTACAAGTGGAACTGTATTTCTCTTCCGCATACCACCCGTAATTAAATGGGCAAGTGGAGAGAGTGAACCAAGTCTTGGGTACCTATCTCCGCCACTTCGTATCCGCAAGTCAAGATGATTGGTCCAGTCTATTGCCATGGGCGGAGTTTTCATATAATTCTCTGGACTCTGACTCCGCTGGGACATCCTACTTCTTCATCGTCTTTGGTCGGCATCCCCGCCCACCCCATACACTGCCCACTGCCTCCTTCGATGTCCCTGCGGGGGATAATAAGGTCCGCGACCAATCTGCCGTTTGGAAATAGACGCGCCAATCCCTACTCCAGGCCTCGGCCCGTATAAAGGTCCAAGCGGACAAGAAAAGAAGACCCGCTCCTTCCTTTGTCCCGGGGGATAAGGTATGGCTGTTTGCCAGGTATGTCTGCTTTAAAATCCCTAGCTACAAGCTCAGTCCCCGTTTTCTAGGTGCCTTTGAAGTCCTGAAGCGCATCAATCCGGTGGCCTACAAACTCCGGCTCCCTCCAACTATGCGCATCCCAAACTCCTTCCACGTCTCCCTGCTGAAACCGGTCATCCATAACCGGTTCTCTCGATCTGTGGTTCCCCCGTCTCCCGTGGCTGACTCCACCAATGTTTTTACCATCAAAGAAATTTTGGCAATGAAGACGGTTAAGGGGAGACAATTTTTTTTTGGTCGACTGGAAGGGGTTTGGGCCGAAGGAAAGGTCTTGGGAGCCGGAGAAGAACATCCTGGATCGGGGTCTCTTGTCTAAATTTATGCGGGCCAGAAAGAGGGAGAGGCCACCCGTGTCGGGTCGCAGGCACACCTGCACCTCCACAGCGTCCCTAGCTGAGGCTGGCGCCGCAGCCCGGTACTCGGGCTGCGGACGCGCCCGCAGCTCTGACAGTCACGTACCTGACCATGCTCCTGTTCTCGTCATGCTCTGGTGAAAACCGGACCTACTTAGATTCTACTCCCTGGCGTGTCTTACACCATCGCTTGTGGTGGTCCAGAGGATCCACTTCCACTGACCATTACAATGATCATCCAGTGATGTTATAGAAGGTTTCACAACTTAAGACAGTTTTTTCTTAATCTGCCACAGCTCCATTAAAGAGGTACCGTATATACTCGAGTATAAGCCGAGTTTTTCAGCCCAAAAAATGTGCTGAAAAACCCTCCCTCGGCTTATACTCGAGTCACTGTCGGCACTCAGGCGCTGCGATGGCCCGAGTGCTGACAGGGACGCTTCAGTTATATGCGGCTCCTCACGGAGCGGCTATAACGGAAGGCCGAGCACGGCTGACAGGGTCCAGGCGCTGCGCTGGCCCGGGCACTGTCCGTCATCTCTTCCCCTGCATGCGACTCCTCCGGAGCGCACACAGGTGAAGAGATACCAACTGCGGGGCACAGAGCGAGCGTCCCGTGCTCCGCAGTGGACTCCGGGCGGCGCAAACTCTCCGGAGCGGGCCGCGGCTGTCCGGAGCTCCCCGGCACAGGCAGCGTGCATGTCATCACGCTGCGGCTGCGCGCCTGATGACGTCACCCGCCTGTACCAGGGAAGAGCGCCGCGGGACCGAAACAGCGAGGAGGACGGCCAGTGAGGGGAGACGGAGCAGGCGGGGAGCCAGGTAAGTGATTTTTTTTTGTTTAAAAACGTTGCCTACACCTGCCTATACCAGACTAGTACTGCCTATAGCCTACCTATACCTGCCTAGTACTACCTATACCTGCCTAGTACTACCTATACCTGCCTAGTACTGCCTATAAGCCTACCTATACCTGCCTAGTACTGCCTAGTACTACCTATACCTGCCTAGTACTGCCTATACCTGCCTAGTACTACCTATAGCCTACCTATACCTGCCTAGTACTACCTATAACTGCCTATAAGCCTACCTATACCTGCCTAGTACTACCTATACCTGCCTAGTACTGCCTATAAGCCTACCTATACCTGCCTAGTACTACCTATACCTGCCTAGTACTACCTATAGCCTACCTATACCTGCCTAGTACTACCTATACCTGCCTAGTACTGCCTATAAGCCTACCTATACCTGCCTAGTACTACCTATACCTGCCTAGTACTGCCTATAAGCCTACCTATACCTGCCTAGTACTACCTATACCTGCCTAGTACTGCCTATAAGCCTACCTAGACCCCCCCAGTACTGCCCATACCCGCCTATTTCTGCCTATAAGCCTACCTATACCTAACTAGTACTACCTATACCTGCCTAGTACTACCTATACCTGCCTAGTACTGCCTATAAGCCTGCCTATACCTGCCTAGTACTACCTATAGCCTACCTATACCTGCCTAGTACTATGGGGGACATATAGCTGCCTATACCAGCCTATGGGGGACATTAAACTGCCTATATCTGCCTATGGGGGACATCAAACTGCCTATGTAATTTTATTGGTATCTATTTTTATTTTTAAAATTCACCAGTAGCCGCTGCGTTTTCCACCCTAGGCTTATACTCGAGTCAATAAGCTTTCCCGTTTTTTTTTGTGGCAAAAGTAGGTGCCTCGGCTTATACTCGGGTCGGCTTATACTCGAGTATATACAGTATTCTCATTTCATTGATTAGCTTTAAACAAGTGGGCAATGGTAAATAAAGACTTTTACCTAATACATTGCTGTTTTGATTTTGCTATTTTCAGAGTTAGGAACAGATATTATCTCCTGCTTGTGCCCACAAGTTTCCCTAGTTAATAGGCATCTCTCTCTGCTCTAACAGGCTGAAGCAGTGGTCAGGATAATGACTAACTTTAAAAAAAAGATCCAGCCAAGAAAATTGTTTAGATTCATTTTACAACAGCCAATCAGATGACTCTCCATGTTAGCTAATGGAGGAATATTGTATAAGAAGTAAAGGAAAGATGGATATAAAAAGAAGAGATAGAAAAAAGCAAACTATAAAGAGGATGAAATAGAAAAAAGTATTGATAATTGGAAAGCACTGGAGGAGAATTAAGAAAAGTGGCAGAATGAATGCAAGTGGATGAACTGCGGTATAAATGAATAGAAGTATAATATCAGAAACATTCATCCATAACTTTCTGGGAAAAGACCTGGTATAATTGCTGTCTCTGGGACTGAAATCTAAATAAAGGCTTCATCTCTTCGAAAGAACTGAGGTTGACTGTTCTGGATTTTTACCTAGCGATGGGAAAGGTAGACACATTCTACAGTTCACTCAAAAACACTATAGAGCAGTATACCTCATTTTGTGTTATCACAATAATAGTGGTTTTGTGAAACATCATGGAGAGAGATCTATTTAAAACTGAGGCCAATGGTGCCATGGTTAAATATGTTGGGAGGCTAAACTTTTCTTAGCTGTGAAGTTTAATGCCCTATCTAAAAACTGTAAAGTGATGGTGTGGACTGCAATACATGCTTCCTGAACACAGCAAATTATCAATTTTGGGCCTTATATTTATGGGAGGTTGCAAATACATATTAGTGTAGCTGCTTTTGGGGTGGATCTTCCAGTTTTCAACATGTAAAATAAAACTACTTTGTGTCATTATACTGGCTTTGAGCCTGCTCCATATCTAGTGGGTGTGGGTTGTTAATTACATCTGGCACTTGCCCTCAGTGGCCAGGAAATTAGATAACTTCGATTCTGACCATTTAACTGCTCAGATGTCACAGTCCACTCGCCCATTGCATCTAAACTGAAGGGAAGAGCTGTCATGCGAGTTTTGCACAATTGCATTTGTTTCCCGAGGTTTTTATTTAAGAAACAATCCAAAATGAACAAGGCATTTCAGATTTTAAATCCCAGATGTTTTGGGTCCATAATTACTGGATATTTTTACTTGCAGTTGTCTTTGTCAAACATATATTGCCACCAAGGAAGAAAGGAAGTAACGGTTTTAGATTGTCTCAGTATCATTGCAGCACTTAATGGAAGTGTAATGACCCAAATTGTATTGGATGTGCACTTGCTTCCTCTTCTCTATACCTGGCTCTGTTTTCTAATTACATAGGCAGATACTGCAAGAGACTAAAAATTGTTTCATCATGACGTGCTCATTTTAGTCGTTTTCTCCTGTTTACCATCCAGTCTCAATTAACACACAATGATCATTCATTTTAATGTACTGTATCTCTATTGAGGCTCATCTATGAAATACAGAGGTTTTATTTAGAGATGTAGCAGAGTTTAGGTTTTTGGTGCTGTGGAGGTGAGTTTGTTATTTAGCATGCTTCTTCTTATGACTTCAGCTTAACCTATGGAGCTATTTTACCTCAGTTACTTATTATCTCCATTTTTTTTACTGTAATGTTGCTGCATTATCTTATATACCTTTTGTCATCCATTAAACTTCAAAGTCATCAAAAGCTTTTCCATAATAGCCATGTAAACTGTATGTCATATAGTTCAAACAAAGACTAAAGGCAAACTTCTAACGGTATTAATTCAACAGACAGGAACATATGAAATCAGGACTTGATGGAGCCTTTTTATAAATACTGTAGAAAGAAACAGTGAAACAAATGAGTTTATTAACTTCCATATTAGACAATGGGAAGAAGTGCAATAGGCCTAATGACCTGTGTAAAAAGAATAGGAATTACTTTGAAAGAGGAAATGTAATAATGACATAATTAATATTGATATGACATAAGTCCCTCCTATACAGTTTGAATCTTAAATGAAATATCCACAGTGTGACATAATACCACATCTTGAACATGAGAGATATTAAGATAAGAGCCATTAAAAACATAAGTAACACCCATAACTAGAGATGGACGAATTTCTTCAAAATTCGGTTCGGTCACTTCGCCGAACTTCCCGACAAAAAAAAATTTGGTCCGAATTACTTCGGGACGAATCATGTTAAAAAACAGCTATTTCCAGGCTGCACAGAGCCTGCAGGGTGCTGTAGAACGTTGTGCCATGCTTAAATATGCAGAGGGAGCTTGGTTTGGTCTTCATACAATGTTGTGTTTTAGTATGACACGCACATGACTGCCGCCGCTCTTCGAATCGCTTCACTCTAAAGTTCCCTGGGCACTTAAGAGGGCAAAACTGACCAAAAAACTCAAGCTGGAATGTATCCTGATAAAGTCATGGCAGCGACAGCTGGAAAAAAACAAGCTGAGGGCTCAGGTGGCAAAATCAGTGACAGAGTGTGGAAGTGACGGCGGCAGCCACAGCAGCATGAGGTCAGACAGTGGCACAATGACATTCTGGAGGTGGCAAAAACAGGAGTAGGCCAAAGAGTGGCACAATGACACAGTGTGGAGGTTACGGCAACAGTCACAGAAGCAGCATGAGGTCAGACAGTGGCACAATGACATTCTGGAGGTGGCAAAAACTGGAGTAGGCCACAGAGTGGCACAATGACAGATAGTGGAGGTGACGGCGGCAGCAGCATGAGGTCAGACAGTGGCACAATGACATGTTGGAGGTGGCAAAAACTGGAGTAGGCCACGGAGTGGCACAATGACACAGTGTGGAGGTTACGGCAGCAGCAGCATGAGGTCAGAGAGTGGCACAATGACATTCTGGATCTGGCAAAACAGTAGTAGGCCACAGAGTGGCACAATGACAGAGAGCGGAGGTGACGGTGGCAGCAGCATGAGGTCAGACAGTGGCACAATGATATTCTGGAGGTGGCAAAAACAGGAGTAGGCCACAGAGTGGCACAATAAACACAGTGGGGGGAGGTTCCGGAACAGTCACGAGAAGAATGGGGTTTGGGACAGTGGCACAAGGGACATTCTGGGGGTAAAAAAAACCGGGAGTGGGCCACAGAGGGGCACAATGACACAGTGTGGAGGCCCAGGGACAGCACCACAGCACCCAGCATGGGGAAAAAGGCAGTGGAAACAATGACATTCGGGAGGGGGCAAAAAACAGTATTGGGGCCACAGAGGGGCACAATGACAGAGAGGGGGGAAGGTGACGGTGACACGGGCATGAGGTCAACATTTGGCACAATGACTTTTGGAGGTGGAAAAAAACAGGAGTGGGGCCACAGAGTGGCACAATGACACAGTGTGGAGGTTACGGAAGCAGTCCCCAGCAGAAGCATGAGGTCAGAAAGGGGCACAATGACTTTTCCTGGGGGTGGCAAAAACGGGAAAGTGGGCCCACAGAGTGGCACAATGACGGGGGCCAAAAGCCCCCGGAGGGGTCGGGGGGAAAAGCACCAAAAAACGATGGGCCAAGGGAAAAAGAAAAAAGGGGAAGGGTCCAGGCAAGGGTGGCAACAATGACTTTCTGGAGGTGGCAAAAAACAGTAGTGGGCCCCACAGAGTGGCAAAAAGAAAAGGAGGGGGAGGTGAGGGTTGGCAGCAGCATGGGGGTCAGACAGGGGCACAATGCCATTCTGGAGGTGGCAAAAACTGGGTAGGCCAAAGTTGCACAATGACAGAGAGTGGAGGGACGGCAGCGCCACAGCGCAGCATGAGGTCAAAACAGGGGGCACAATGACATTCTGGGGTGACAAAAACTGGTTTTAGGCCCAGAGGGCCCACAATGAAAAGAGTGGAGGTAAAGGCAGAAAGCAGCATGAGGTCAGGATTTGGCAAAATGAACTTTTAGGGAGGTGGAAAAAAAACAGGAGTAGGCCAAAAAATTTGGCACAATGACACAGTGTGGAGGCCCACGGCAGCACCCAGAGACAGCAGGAGGTCGACAGGGGCCCCCAATAAATTTGGGGGAGGTGGAAAAAACATTAGTGGGCCCAAACAGAGGGGCCCCCAATAAACAGAGATTTGGAGGTACAGCACAGCATAAAGGTAAAGGAGTGGCACAATGACATTCGGGAAGGGGGAAAACCCAGTAGTAGGCCACAGGTGGCACTTGAAAAGAGAGGGGTTTTGGTGAGGGTGGCACAGCATGAGGTCAGCCCAGGGCACAATTGAAATTTTTTGGAGGTGGCAAAAACGGGGAAGTAAGCCACAGAGGGGCACAATGAAAAATTTCGGGGGGAGGTTGCAAAACAGGGGAAAAAAAGGTGGGCCACAGAGTGGCAAAATTTGACAAGAGGGAGGTGAGGGCGGCGGGAGAAACCCACATAAGGTCGTGGGTGGCACAATAAACACAGTGGGGTTTGTCACGGAAACCAGAAACAAAGCGGGCAGCATGGGGGGTCAAAAAGTGGCACAATGACAGAGTGGGGGAAGGTGGGGGGCAATCCCATCCCTGGAAAAGGGATGGTTTTTGGCAAAATGGAGAAACTTCAGCAGATGTGTGGCATCAGGCGGGGGCAGCATCAAAATTTGTGGCTAAAGGCAGGGGTTTTTAAAAACCCAGACTCTTTTCTCACAGTTTGGGTGAGGCGCATGGCTGATGAGTCTAAACCCCCTAAATCCCTTTGGGTGTGTGGAAATGGGGGGCCCGATCCACGCCTATTCACCTTAAACAAGGGTTTAGTCTTCCCAAAATTTTCCCCAGGGGAACAAAACGAGTTCTCCTTGGGGGTAACGATAGACCCCCCCGCACTGAACACCCGCTCTGATGCCCACTACTGGGCCAGCAGGAAAGTTCTCCACTGCAAACTCGGCAAGGGTTTCGGGCCCCACTTTCCCGTTTTTGGGTGCCCAGTAGTCCAAACGGTTTTCTAACTGGGGGGGCAGATGCTGTCCCCAAATAGGCCCCCCACCTGTTTGGGGCAGGGGTTTTCCAAAGGGCCCGTGTTTTGGCGATTGGGCCCTCCCCTTAAGGCGGGTGACGGAAGTGTCATCAGTGACTCCAGACTTAGGTTGCTGCGATGGGGCTGGTACTGCTCCCACCCCCCCACTTTCCCCCCGCAGCCGTGGCAGTAGTAAAGTGTGCTGAAGGGAAACCCCCCGGGCGCCTGTCAGAGGAGGGAAAAGGCGAAAATAGGGAGCGGCCCAACTGAAATACGGGGGCTTTCCCTATAGTATTTGGTTTGTCCTCCCCCTCAATAGTGGGAAAAAGGCTCCCATTTTGGGACCGGGAGCGAGGGTCCAAAAAGGGTGGGAGCCAGAAGCAAACCCTTGCCGGGTGGGGAACTATTCGGCTGTCACTAGCCAGGGACAAACAGCATCTGCGGGCCATCTGAACAAGTGACCCCCCAGGGGGTCCCTACCTCCATCTCCACTGTTTTCTGCACGGTGCTTGCGGGTCATCTGCCTCATCTTTCCCATCTCCATCTTCCTCCTCCAGCTGTTCCTTTGCTCCTCTCTTGTCACCGGGTAAAAAAATCCAAATCATTTACCGATAATGCTTCTGGGTCCAATGTCCCCCTCTTCCTCCATTTTTAGTCCCCCCCCGGGCTCAGTGACCCCGAATGTTTGTCCCCCACGTAATTTAGGCCCCCTGCCCAGCAAATTTTTTAGCATCTGTTCCCGGACATGAAGCATGGAATGAAGTTATTCATCCCTTTTGTACCCCGGGACGACAAATTAAACGTGGCCTCCTCGAATTGGCCCCCAACAACGGCAGGTGTCACGCATGGGGCTGCCACCCGGGGTGACATCAAAATTAAAACAGGGGAGTATCCTGTCCGCCTGGATCATCAAAAAAAAACGGTTTAAAGGGCCCTTTTTCTGTTCATTTCCCGTCGGGCCAACATGCACAGGCTTTTTAATTTTCCAAAGGGGGGGGAACATCACATAAACAGAAGGGGTGTTGGGGGAGGCCCCTTCTGCCCGCGCAGCTCAAAGGGGAAATGTTTCCCGGCTTTGTAGGAATGGATGGTGCAAAAGCACAAATTTCCTGGGCCCTTTTCAAATCTTTAAAGATCGGGGGGAAAGACTTCAGGAAAACCTTTTTTACAACCAAATTGAACACATGTGCCATTTTCAGGGCGCATGGACCACCCTCCTTGGTGCCCGTGCGGGGCACCATGTTACTCCCCCCTTTTTCACCATGGTCCCCATTTGCAGTTGGCCGGAGAAAAAACACACCCTCAATTTTTTGCTGCATGATGCGGCGCAGTTCCTCCCCTGTGTGACTTCGTTCGCCGAGGCAAGCCAGGTGTAGAACTGCGTGACACCATTGTGCCCTACACATGTGGTATGATGAAGCAGTACTTGTGGAGGCTGAGATGGTGGTGGTGGTGGAGGAAGAGGAGGCGGACATTGGCGCAGGAGCCGCAGTTTGACAACGTGGAGGAGAAAGCGGCGTCTCCTGTCCAAGTTGTTGGTGTGCCTGGGCAGGAAGCACATTCACCCAGTGGGCCATAAAGGACATGTACTGGCCCTGACCGTAGTTACAGCTCCACACATCCGCGCTGCCATGCACCTTGGAACAAACCGATAAGCTCAAGGACTGGCCCACCTCCTGTTCTACATATTTATGAAGTGCTGGTACTGCCTTTTTGGAAAAGAAATTACGGCTTGGAACTCTGCATCTCGGCTCGGCACAAGCCATTAGTTCTCTGAACGGTGCAGAGTACACCATTTGGAAAGGGAGGGACTGCAGTACCAACAACTTGGACAGGAGCATGGTCAGTTGCTTCACCTTAGGATGGTTGGACGCATACTGTTGTCTCGTTGCAATCGCCTCGCTGAACGACTGCTGGCGCCATGAGTAGCGAGGAGCAGGAGCATCTGGACCGGGAGATGATAGCAAAGAGAAACAGCTCTCTTCTGCAGAGGTGGTGGAGCCTTGACTAGCTGCAATGGCATGCGTGCCACTGGGCGCTGCTGCTGCTGCTGTTGCAGGATGGACCACCACATCTGAGCCACGTTTCTCCCAGGCCACCGGATGGTGACGCTGCATGTGTTGACGCAGGGCCGTGGTGCCAATGTTAGCTCCCTGGCCACACTTCACTTTCTGCCCACAGATTCTTCATATACCCATGTTCGGCTCCTCCGGTGTCTTAGCAAAAAACTGCCACACCGCCGAGTATCGGATTTTACCGCCAACGCTCAGGACTGACTGACTACTACCACTGCTGCCTCTGTGAGTCCCTGTGCTGCTTCTTTCTTGGACATGCCAAGCGGGTTTTTTACCCCGTGGCCGCTTGGCTCCCGACCTCACACTGCTGCTATCCTGCTGACTCACGGCCACACAACCCACTTGCTGGCTGCACCGCTGTCTGACGTGCAAGCTGACGCCCTCTTCTCCTGACGATGATGAAGCCCTTGCCTCACCCGCCTCCCAAGTGCGGTCGGTTACATCATCATCTATTTGTGTTTCATCGTCACTGCTGTCCTCATCACCGGTCTTGGTATGCAGAGGCTGACCCCTCACAACATGACCTCCCATGCCACTCTCAACGTCTATACTTTGCCTCCTACTGCAAGAAGCAGGGGCTATTGGCCCCATTTCTTCGCTACCAAGTAGCTTCTGACTGCCCTCCTCAAACTGTTCATCCTCGCTATATAGTGACGCTGAGCCCAGACCACATAGTAGATCTCTGGCTGAGGGAACTGGATGGGACAGAGGTGGGTTGAGGACAGGTGAGGGCCGCTGACCCGCTCCCGGGCCATGCCAACTAAGGGTTGTGTCTGACGTTCCCACCGACTCTTGGCTGGGGGTTGTCAGATGTCATCTGGGAGGAAGTGAATGACCTAGTCAACCAATCAAGAACCCTTGGATTGCTAGTCAGCACACGGCCGCTAGATGACAGCGGCAGTTGTGGCCTCACCGAGTGACCCCTGATGCGACGTCCCCTTGCTGTGCTGCGACCTTGGCCTGGAATGTTTGTGCCTCTGCCACTCGCAGGTGAAGAGCCTGCCACCTCTCTGTCTGACATACTGTTTGTTCGAAAATGTACAGAGACTGTTTTATGAAGATATCTGTATATGATAAATACACACCCGGTATTTCACTCCAAATGAACCCACTAAGAAGCTTGGGTAACCCTTGGATATAAATTGCGCTCCACAAATGGCCAGGAAAAATTGACTTGTATGTGCCGTTTAAAAACTCTGTGTATTTTACTGAATATAAAATCACAAACAGGCTTAATTAACCTTCGGATATGAATTATGCTTCTGTGGCGGTGAAAAACAAAGTTTCTTTTACTGAGTACAACTGCAGAAAAATACTTAGTTAACCCTTGGATGTAAATTGCGCAAAAGAATTGAGCAACCAAAAACTAGCGTGTTACAATGGCGTGTTTTTTACGCTACACAACAAAAGGAAAACTTGTAATTAACCTTCGCTTGTGAATTACTGTATGCTACTGGAAAAATGTATTTTTTGGCGGTGAAAAAGACGGTTTATTTTAGTCACCACAACAGCAGAACAACGCTTAATTAACCCCTGGATGTAAATTGCACAAAAGAATTGAGCAACCAAAAACTACGAGCTTTGTAGCGATACAATGGTGTGCTTTTTACGCTACACAACAAAAGGAAAACTTGTAATTAACCTTCGCTTGTGAATTATGTGCTACGGAAAAATGTATATTTTTGGCAGTGAAAAAACGTTTTTTTTAGTCACCACAGCAGCAGAACAACGCTTAAATTACCCCTGGATGTAAATTGCGCAAAAGAATTGAGCACCAAAATTCGAAGTGGTATTTGTATTGTAAAAACCTGTTTCTTTTAAAGAATACAACAGAGAACAGGCTTAATCACCTTGATATTCAATGTGCTGTGAGCAGATGCTTAAATGTTATGCAGCTGCACTGACACACACGGGACTTCAGATTCCCATTAGAGTGAACTAAAACATTTTCTTAGACAAGCGAGAAGCAACCCCCCCCCCCCCCCCCCCCCCCCCCCCCCCTCTTAGACAAGCTGGACACCCCCAAAAATCGCTGTATTAAAAATGAGTTCTTTAGCATCAGCTATCATAAGCAGCCGCGGCAGCACCTTCCCTGATCAGTACAGTGAGAGCGGTATGAGCTCCCAGCGTCGCGCCCGGACTTATAAAGTGCGGTGACGTCACAGAATCCCGCCGGTCTCTGATTGGCTTCATCTCTGCACATGTCATGCAGGCTATGCCCTTCTTCCTCCCAGAGTTCTTTGCCCCATGTAACGCCATGTGCTCGCAGCCATTTTATCAATCAAAAGCACACTTCGTTCACGTGAAGTACCCCAAAGTTCGACATCGTTCTGAACCAAAGTTTTCTTGAAATTCTAAACGAATTCCACTACGGTAGAATCAATTCGCCCATCTCTACGCATAACAATTGAGACTATTATTAGTGGATCACTGACCTTGAACACTGTATTTAGGTAAACACAGTTTCAATCCATGTATCTTCATGTTCTCCTTGTCCGTTTAGTACACTCAGGTGTTCTTCCACATTTCTCAAACACTGGGCGACAGTTTAGTAAAACTGGTATTTCTTATGCTACTCTAAAGTTTGCTGGATAAAATTCACCAAATTTGGTGCATTTTGGTCTATCTTACAACCAAAATAGGATTCCAATGTCTGTGATGAGGAAGCATAGGTTGGCACCACAATGTGTGCTACTTTGTGGCCTTAAATATAGAGAATTTATGGGATCCATGGAGACTAGGCACACTTACTGAATCCTGCCCACTTTTCTGGTTAGCCATAACATGCATAGCTTTTTTTTTATCCCACACACAACTGGTACAAATTGTCCCCAGTGACTTCCATTTAAATAAGCTGTAATGTATATATATATTAGCAAAAGGGTAACAATGTTTTGAACACGAGACTACCATCATTTTATAGACAAACATCTTGGCTATCTCATAAACAAAATTGACTGCAAAGTGAGACAGCATGTTGAGACAACTCCTTTATCTTTTATTGTTGGAATGAAAATCATAGTAAGTTGAATTTGAATTACTTTTTATTTTAAAACAGAGAGATCCACAAAAGGGTAATGACTGCCTCAAAAAGGGCTACACTAACATGGTTGTGCTACACTCCATGCAAATACCCACATATATACAGTATCTCACAAAAGTAAGTGCACACCTCACAGTTTTGTAAATATTGTATTATATCTTTTCACATTGAAGATATAACACTTTCACATATTGTAAAGCAATCAGTATACAGCTTGTATAACAGTGTAAATTTGGTGTGCCCTCAAAATAACTCAACACACAGCCATCAATGTCTAAACTGCTGGCAACAAAACGAAGTACACCCGTAAGTGAAAACGGACAAATTGTCGCCAAAGTGTTAATATTTTGTGTGACCAACATTATTTGCCAGCACTGCCTTAGCTCTCTTGGGCACAGAGTTCACTAGAGCTTCACCTATTGCAACCACTGGAATCCTCTTCCACTCCTCCATGACGACATCATGGAGATGGTTGTTAAAGACCTTGCGCTCCTCCACCTTACATTTGATGATGCAAAACAGATGCTAAATAGGGTTTAGGTCTGGAGACATGCCTGGCCAGTCCAACATCTTTACCCTCATTTTCTTTAGCAAGGCAGGGTTCATCTTGGAGGTGTGTTTGGGGTTGTTATCATGTTGGAATACTGCCCTGTGGCCCAGTTTCTGGAGGGAAGAGATCCTACTGTGCTTCAGTATGTCACAGTACATGTTGACATTTATAGTTCCCTCAGTGAACTGTAGCTCCCTCACAGCCAGCAGAACTCATGCAGTCTCAAACCATGACACTCCTACCACCATGCTTGACTGTAGACCAGACACACTTGTCTTTGTACTCCTCACCTGGTTGCCACCACATATTATTGACAACATCTGAACCAAATAAGTTTATCTTGGAATCATCAGACCAAAGGATATAGTTCCAGTAATCCATGTCCTTAGTCTCATTGTCTTAAGCAAAATGTTTTAAGGCTTTCTTGAACATCATCTTTAGAAGAGGTTTACTTCTGGGTCGACAGCCTTGTAAATTTGATGTATTGGTCTGAGCTCTGACAGACTGACCCCCCACCACTTTAGCCTCTGCAGCAATGTTGGCAGAACTCATATGTCTATATTTAAAAGACAATCTCTGAATATCATGCTGAGCACGTGCACTCAACTTCTTTGGTTGATCATGGCAAGGCTTGTTCTAAATGAAACCTGTCTTGTTAAACTGCTGTATGGTCTTGGCCGCCATGCTACAGTTCAATTTCAAGGTGTTGCCAGCCTTTGAATAGCCTAGGAAATCCATGGGACGAGCAAAAATTCTTTTTTTTTTAGATCCTCAAACATTACTTTGCCATGATTTGCCATGTTGAACTTCCAGTGACCAGTATGAGAGAGTGTGAGAGTGATAACACCAAATTTAATGCACCTGCTCTCCATTCACATCTGAGACCCTGTAACACTAACAAGTCACATGACACCGTGGAGAGAGAATGGCAAATTGAGCACAATTTGTCCATTGTCATTTAGGGATGTACTGGCTTTTATTATCAGTGGTTTAGACATTGATGGCTGTGTGTTGAATTAGTTAGGTTATGTTCCCAATTGCGAGCTATACTTTGGAGCATAATTGCTCTGCAATACGCTCAAAATGCATCCTGCAATTGCTGTAATATTATAGCAGTCATTGAGTGCTGTGATTTTACAGCATATTCCCTGACACGTACTACGTGCTGGGAGAAAGAAGTGACATGTCACTGAAAATTAAAGTGGATGTGGGCCGACACAGTACGCTTTAGAAGTACACACTGGCCAGCAGCAGGCTGATAGCGGAGAGCAGAGTATGCGCCACTATATGCATACTATAAGCCATGTGAATTCACCCTTATACAGACTTTACACGGACTACTTTACATTGTGACAAAGTGTCATATCTTCAATGTTGTCCCATGAAAAGATATAACACAATATTTACAAAAATGTGAGGGGTGTACTTACTTTTGTGAGACACTGCATGCTTAATAATGCAGATTCTTGTCATGTAACTGCATTGTTAATGTTTTGTTCATGATGTTGGAACAATCTTTATCTTCTTGCTTACGACAAATTACAACCTGTTTTTACATTTCCTAATAGCTGAGTGTGTAATGAGGTTGATTCCAAAGCAAAAGGTCACTAGTTCGAATCGAGGAGCAGCCATGAAGATTTCCTAAGAAAAGAGCATCATCCAGCTCATCAATAGCGGTCTCTTGGCAAAGAAAATTGCCAAACTGCATCATGTAAGTGTGATGACAGATATCCCAGACCTCAGCCCTGTTATACTCCCAGCTCTCACCCATCTCTTCAACCTATCACTAACCTCTGGCATCGTCCCTTCACCATTTAAGCATGCCACCATCACACCCATCCTGAAGAAACCTTCTCTTGACCCCTGCTCTCTGTCCAACTATCGCCCCATCTCACTGCTTCCATTTGCTTCGAAACTCCTCGAACAACATGTCTACCTTCAACTGTCCTCCCATCTGTCCTGCAACTCTCTTCTTGACCCACTGCAATCTGGTTTCCGATCCCATCACTCTACAGAAACTGCCCTAACCAATGTCACCAACGACCTATTAACCGCAAATGCCTCACGTCACTACTCTGTGCTTCTCCTCTTAGACCTGTCCTCCGCCTTTGACACTGTCGACCACTCACTCCTCATAAAAATCCTCTTCTCCCTCAGCATCATGGACTCAGCCCTTTCTTGGATCTCCTCATGCCTCACTGATCGGACATTCAGTGTCTCTCACTCTCGCACCACCTCCTCCCTTCGCCCTCTCTCTGTTGGTGTCCCCCAGGGGTCAGTCCTGGGCCCACTACTCTTCTCTATCTACACTCTTGGTCTGGGTCAGCTCATAACATCACATGGCTTCCAGTACCACCTGTATGCTGATGACACCCAACTCTACATCTCCTGCCCAGACATTAACACTCTACTGTCCAGGATCCCAGACTGCCTATCATCCATATCCTCCTTCTTCTCCTCCCGTCTTCTAAAACTTAGTGTAGAGAAAACTGAATTCATTATCTTTCCACCGTCCCACTCCATCCCTCCACGTGATCTCTTTATCATAGTCAATGGCTCTACACTCTCACCGGTGCCGCAAGTCCGCTGCCTCGGGATAACACTCGACTCTGCTTTGTCCTTCAAACCCCAAATCCAAACCCTTACCTCCACCTGCCGGCTCCACCTGAAAAACATCTCTCGCATCCGCTCATTCCTTAACCCTGTCACTACAAAAATGCTTGTCCACGCCCTTGTCATCTCCCGCCTCGACTACTGACACATCCTTCTCTGTGGCCTCCCATCCAGCACTCTCGCTCCCCTCCAATCCATTCTCAACTCTGCTGCCCGTCTTATCCACCTCTCTCCTCGCTACTCCTCTGCCTCTCCCCTCTGCCAATCCCTACACTGGCTACCCATTGCCCAGCGCATTAATTTCAAGTTACTAACCCTGACCTACAAGGCTCTCCATAACCTCTCCCCTCCATACATCTCTGCTCTAATCTCCAGATACTCCCCCTCACGCAACCTCCGCTCCTCACAGGATCTTCTTCTCCACTCTCCTCTTGTCACCTTGTCACACAACCGTCTCCAAGATTTCTCTCGTGCCTCCCCCATACTCTGGAACTCGCTGCCCCAACACCTCAGACTCTCCCCAACTTTCACCAGCTTCAAAAGCAATCTGAAAACCCACCTCTTCGGGATTGCCTATGACCTAGAATAACACCGCTGTCACTACACCCCACAAACATATCTGCCCCTCACCTTCTGTTTCTTTCCCCCCTTCCTTGTAGATTGTAAGCCTTCGCGGGCAGGGCCCTCTCTCCCTCTGTACCTGTTGTTAGTCAGAGATTGTCACTATTGTAAATGTTTGACTTATATTATGTATGTAACCCCCTGAATGTACAGCGCCCTGGAATCAATGGCGCTATAAAATAAATAATAATAATAATAGAATACAAAATGAAGTCCAGGCAAAATATTGGAGTCAACAAGTCAGCTCATAACAAGGGCTATCAGTTCTAGCACAACAAATATGGCAGTGCAGGTGGCTCATATGCTTCATAATTGTGAGATCACAGACGTCCATGCAAACACTGTGCGATATGCATTATACATATCTGGAACGGTGGCCCGAAAAAAGGTGAAGAACTGTCGGCTCGAGTTTGCAAAAAAGTGGACAGTAGAAGATCAGCAATGGGTGTTTTGGTGCCATGAGATGAAAGTCAATAGACTGGATGCAAATGGGCATGGAAGAATCAAATGAAAAGGGGTTTAGTGGATTGAGAAATTGAAGGAACTCTCAAGTTTGGTGGAGGAAACCTGATAATAGGGAGTTGTTTCACCCTAAAAGGTGTTGGACACTTGATCAGGATCAATGGTGGTCTACTAAAGGAATTATTTCCTATACTCGAGTATATGGGTATGAAAAGGAAAAAATAGTGTTCCAGCAGGACAATGACCCTAAGCATATGTTGAGATTGAAACAGAAATGGAGTTGCTGGATTGGCCTTTACAGTCCCCAAACCTGAACCCAATTGAACACTTGTGGTAAGAGTTAAAGAAAACGCTGTATTCGTACCCACGTAAGTCGACCAGTATGCACCAACATTGGGAACATCTAGAAGAGATCTGGAATCAGATTTTAGTCAAAACATGCTTTAATCTGATTGAGAACATGCCCAGAAGTATTCAGGCAGTGTTGAAAGGCAAAAGAGTAATTAAAACATACTAACAAAATAATAAAATAAAAATAGATTTTTAAGAGCAAAACAGTAAAGGTGCGTTCACACTGCAAGGGACAAATACCGTTCGGTTTATCCGACTGGTATTTGTCCGGTTTTGCGGCCATTCCCACGGCCGCGAGGGGGGGGCGGCTTTTCTCCGCGATGAGCGGAGAACAGCCCTCTCCCCTCCCACGGAGAAATGAACATGCTCAATGGCTCTTGAGCGGCCCGCGGGCAGAAAAACCGGCGGGCGGAAAACTGCACGGGTTTGCCATAGAGCACCATTATGCTAATTTTCGGCCGGTTTTTCAGGCAGTCTGCAAAACCGCAAACCACCTGAAAAACCGTCCGTAAACCCTTGCCGTGGGGACATGCCCTAACAATACAGTTACATGACAAGTCTCTGCATAACTAAGAATATGTAAATAGTTGAAGCTTGAAAGGTTCAAAACATTGCTACCCTTTTGCTTGTCAGTGTGTGTATTATTATTATTATTATTTATTTTAGAGCGCCATTGATTCCAGGGCGCTGTACATTCAAGAGGAGTTACATACATAGCAAATGTTGAACAAATACAATGGTGACGATAAATGACAACTGACACAGAGGCATTAAAGGCATTAAATAGTAGCTTTTAATATACTAGGAGTAATTTAAAGTGTATCTACGTTTAATCAGGAAGACGGATAGAAAAATTTGTCGCCAGGACCGCCTCAACCGAATGATTTGTTGTCTCCCTGGTGCTAGGGTTCAGCATGTGGTGGACAATCTCTTTTTTACAGATAAATTGCACCTGAATATAAGGGGGTCTGCTGTGCTGTGATAGAGAATTGTTGAAGGGGTGCAGGAGTATTTAAACTAGGGATGAGGAGGGAGGACAATCTAGAAAGTGATTATATTAGACAGGGGGAAGACTGTACCAGTGGGTGAAGTGGACTTTGGGAGGCAGACTAGACCAGTGAATAAGGAGATCCATGTGTTGCAAACCAGCATTGAAGATATAGGTGCCCACAATATCTCATGTAATCTCATGCCATCTACTTACTGTGTAATATATAATCCTATGCTGTCTACTAAAGGTGTAATGCATAATCCCATGCCGTCTACTAAAGGTGTAGTGTATAATCCCATGCCATCTACCGAAGGAGAAATGTATAATCCCATGTCGTCATCTGATAGAGTAACGTTTAATCCCATGCTGTCTACTGAATGGGTAATGTATGACAGCAAGAAAAACCCCAAGAAATTCTTTAAACATATAAATGCCAAAAAGCCAAAGTCAGAGCATGCAGGACCTTTAAATACCAGTAATTTGGATATGTCACTGGGGATCAGGAAAAGACAGAGCTACTAAATAGGTTCTTTAGCTCTGTATATACAAACGAGGATAAAGTAGCTGATGTGGGCGGGCCCAGTGTGGATGTAGGTGGTGTCAGTACTAATAGATGCAGTGCTAGAGCTGATGGGAGTACTGTTAATACATCTACTGATATAATAAATTGGCTCAGTGTAGAAATGGTCCAAGCCAAGTTAAATAAACTGAATGTGAACAAGGATCCAGGCTCAGATGGCTTATATCTAAGAGTTCTTAAAGAGCTCAGTTCAGTTATCGGTGTGCCCCTGTATATGATATTTAGACCAGTAAGTTTAACATCTATTGTGGGAAAACTGTTTAAGGGGCTTATAAGGGACTATATACAGGAATATGTGGCTGAATATAGTATTATAAATGATCGCCAGCATGGTTTTACTAAGGATAGAAGTTGTCAGACTAACCTGATCTGTTTTTATGAAGAGGTGAGTAGAAGTCTGGATATCAGGGCGCTGTAGATATAGTGTATTTGGACTTTGCAAAGGTGTTTGACACTGTCCCTCATAAGCATTTATTGGGTAAATCAAAATCCATTGGGTTAGAAAAAACATTGTGTAACTCGATTAAAAACTGGATCGTACTCAGAGAGTGGTGGTAAATGACTCCTACTCTGAGTGGTCCTCGGTTATGAGTGGCGTTCCCCAGGGCTCAGTATTAGGTCCTCTTTTATTCAATATATTTATTAATGATATATTGGAGAGGATTGATAGCAATGTTTCTATTTTTGCAGATGACACCAAGCTCTGTAGTGTAGTGCAATCAATGGAAGATGTTCATAAATTGCAAGTAGACCTGGACACACTGTGTTTGGGCATCCACTCGGAAAATGAGGTTCAATGTGGATAAATGTAAGGTTCTGCATCTGGGTACGAATAATCTACAGGCATCATATATTCTAGAGGGAGAAAAACTGGAAGAATCACTTCTTGAGAAAGATCTGGGCATTCTTGTAGATCATAGACTACAGAACAGCATGCAGTGTCAATCAGCTGCCTCTAAGGCAAGGAAGATATTGGCGTATATTAAAAGAGGCATGGACTCACAGGACAAGGATGTTATATTACCGCTGTATAAAGCATTGGTGCTGCTAAACTTGGAATATGCTGTTCAGTACTGGGCTCCAGTTTATAGAAATGATGTAATGGAGCTAGAGAGAGTGCAAAGACGAGCAACCAAACTTTTCATGGGAATGGAGCATCTTAGTTATGAGAAGAGGTTAAAAGAATTGAACTTATTTAATCTTGAGAAAAGACAGATCCGGTGAGACATGATTAATTTATATAAGTACATAAATGGTCCCTACAAAAAGAATGGCGAAAACTTTCATGTAAAGCCCCCTCAAAAGACAAGGGGACATACCCTTCAGCTGGAGAACAAAGGATTCAGTCTCCAGAGGAGAAAATAGTTCTTCACTGTGAGAACTGTAAATCTGTGGAATAGCCTGCCTGAGGAGCTAGTCACTGCAGGAACAGTTGAGAGTTTCAAGAAAGACTTAGATAACTACTTGAAACCAAAGAATATTAATACATATGTAGCCATATAAAATTCTAGATACAGTCTGATGGCAACTCTGGGATCAGAAATGAAATCTTCCTTAGAGGAGATTGGTTCTTGCCTTATGGGTTTCAAAGCATTCACCAGTAGGGAAACTAGGTTTAAACTCCTTATCTCCCTCCCTTCACACACATTTTCCCTGCCTTTGGCTGAACTTGATGGACATATGTCTTTTTTCAACTGTACTAACTACATTGTCAGTTACTGAGGTAGACCACCCGCTGGGACTCACATACATTGCAAAATATACCAAAACACTTCCTATCAACATATGCTATCTTCTGAGCACTTTTTGCCTTATAACATGTTACCAGATAGAGCAGCATTTTCACTATAACAGATACATTTTAAATTGTACCAGAATGCAACTTTAAGAACATTTCTTACATCATTATATATACTGTTACTTGAATAGTTCCCTGTTTGGATCAACAATGGTTCGACAAAACTTGGGAAAAAAATTGAGATTGGGACAGACTAAACCTAATTTTTTTCTTGTAAGCCTAACCCTAAATTCTGGTAAGTGTTTCCAAAGGTTTTTAGAGGTTAACTTAACATTCTGTGGCACTTCTGGTCTGGCAGCGCTCCCATTGGGGTGTCATTTCTGGTCCCACATTTCCTTTGGTTACCATAACAAAAGGGTCACTCCTATGTTTTGAGAACTCTAAGTGACATCAGACATGATTTTGTACTGGAAGTGACCCCACACAGGGAGCGCCACCTTATTAGGAGTGCACTGTAACAGTAACCCTTAAAAAACTATTTAAAAAAACCTAACCCAAACTTATTGTAATGGTTTATTTTTGAAATAATGAAACTGGCCTGGACAAAAATGATGGTGCCCTTAACTTAATATTTTGTTGCACAACCTTTGAGGCAATCGCTTCAACAAATGATTTCTGTAACCCTCAGTGAGACTTCTGCACCTGTCCACAAGTATTTTGTCCCACTTCTCATGATCAAACTGCTTCAGCTGTCTCAGGATTGAAGGCACTTTCTCCAGACTGCATTTTTCAGCTCCTTCCACAGATACTCAGTAGGATTTATATCAGCTATAGAAAATTGTTTTAGAATAGTTCAATGCTTTGCTCTTAGCTATTATTGAATGTTTTAGCTGTGTGTTTTGGGTCATTATCCTGTTGGAAGACCCATGACCATTGACTGAGACTAAACTTGCTGACACTGGGCAGTACATTTCATTCTAGAATGCTTTGATAGTCTTGAGATTTCATTGTACCCTGAAAACTTGTGCTAGATACAGTAAAGGAACCCTAAAACATAACAATCCTCCTCAATGTTTCACAGTAGGTACAATGTTCTTTTCTTTTTATGCTTCATTTTTGTGTCTGTGAGCATAGTACTGATGTGACTTGCCAAAAAGCTCAGTTTTGTCTCATTTGTCTGAAGGACATCTCCCAGAAGCTTTGTGACTTTTTAATATGCATTTTGGCAAATACCAGTCTCACTTTTTATGATTTGCTTTCAATAGTAGCTTCCTCCATGGTCATCTTCCATTAAGGCCACTTTGGTAAAGACAACAATGGATGGTACGATCTGATACTAATATACCTTGACCTTGGAGTTCATTTCTAATCTCTTTGGAAGTTGTTCTGGGTTCTTTGGTTACATGTGCAAGTGTATCAACAGGAATATCAAGCTCTTTGGTGATAGTTTTATAGCCTTTACATTTTTAACATGTTTGTCTAGAATTTACTTTCTAATTTCCTGAGACAACTCTCTCCTTGACTTCCTTTGGTCCATATTCAGTGGTATACACCATGATACCAAACAGCACAGTGACTACTTTTCACCCTATAAATAAGTAGACTGTCTGATTACAAGTTTAAAAACACCTAAGGGTATATCTTAGTTTAACATGTCCCTATGGTCAAATTATTTCCTATCTTTTCTTGGGGTACCATCATTTTTGTCAAGGTCTGTTTCATCACATTTAAAAAAGAAAAAAAAAATTCAGTTGAAGCACAATTTGAATGCAGTATCTAGTTTTCATTAGTTCATTTTCAGTACATTTAAATGTATTATTGCTTTGGTCAGTTTAAATTTATTTCAGTAACCATTGTGGGTTTTTCCTTTAATGAAATATTGCCAATAATTTTGTCCATGTGTGTATATAATTATAGTGGCTGATATTTACATAGCAAGAAGTAATTGTCTAAACTGGATATCAATATTAAAGAGCTGTTCCCATCTCATGAAGTAATGGCGTTTCTGTATGAGATGGGAATAACCTTTTAAGATATTATGTAGTCTACTTTTCTCATACATTGTGACATTTAACCCATGTGGATGGAAGTAAACGTCCATTAGTTTGCATACAATTATAGTAGTATTCATAATGTAAAATAACAAAATAGGTTGGGTTAGAAATAGCAATAAGATTAATTACCAGTCAATTTCTTTAAGTAAAGCCGTTTTAATTCTTTTTTGTATATACAATATTAATACCCTATAGACAAAATGCATTTAAAATCTCTGAACAACCCCCATAATAACAACATTTTAGTGAAATATATACAGAATTTACAGTTATGTGTACACAACTGACTGCTTGTCATCAAAGTCACAGAGGCCTGCAGTCCATACATTGCAGGTCCCTCTGGAAGTGATCGGTTAATCCGCAGACACAGAACGTTTCTTTTCTTTACAAAAGAATTTCTGCCCTGTTACAAAGTTGTAGCAAGCTTACAATCCATTCAAAGAACATTCCCCATTAAATGATTTAACATTTTGAAACATAGCAGATTTTTACAAAGAAATTCAATTTGCAATAATGACCTTAATGTGTAAATTACATTCTGGGGAACTGAATAAAAACACTGGAAATTTTATTCAAGAATTGTTCTGACATTTTTTTTTTGTAAAATACTTTATTCTTTAAAACCCAATTAAGTGGAAATAATTCCCTAAATTGTCTTTGCATGTAGTCAGTTCTCTTGGGTTGAATTTCCCACTTAGCCAGCAAATACCTTACATTCCAGGTGGCTTAATACTTTTCCCTTCAATAGAACTATCTTAAAGGGCTACATAAAGGGCATTTCAGCATTTTACACCTCTATAGTCAACCAGATCTTTACACTTTGCATCGTACGGTCTATGTTCTTTGGCTCTGTTCACCAGTGTTTCCTCTAAGCTGTGCAACCTGAAACAGAAAGAGTTAAAACATATAGTACTAAGGTTGCTGAAGCCCAATAAGGCCAGGTTCACATGGTGTATTGGGTGTATTGCATCGTGTACTGTACAAACTGCAATAAGCGTTCATTGTGTTGTTGAAATTACACATTGACAACAGCTCAAATGACACGCAATAGCTCTGGGGCAGATTTCTGCCTCCTATAATTAACTGTGTTAAGGCGCATATACAACTATATATACACCTATATGCCTTTCATAGAGCACAATGTAAAATATGCATTGTCAATCACACGATGCATTTTTTATGCTTGTTATTTTAAGGTCAAAATGTCAATTCTTTTTGGATGGTGTTAAAATTTTAAGGCCGTCTGAAAAGAATTGACACGTTGACCTTAAAATTACAAGCATAAAATGGGCATCATGTGATTGACAAAGCATATTTTACATCGTGCTCTATGAGAAGTATAGTGTACAATGTTTGGAGTGTACTTCGGTAAGTATTTTGGTGAACTTATGCCCAAAATACATACAAAAATACATCCCAAAAGACGCCATCTGAACACCCCTAAGCTCTAAACGCATAAGATTTGAAGTTTTAATTCAATCACTTTCTGACTACACAACTTAGAGGGCAGAGTGTTGTTATTATTGGTGTTTTTCCCCATTGTGTCACAATTATGCGATTCTGATGGCAAAAGTAGCATATCCTGCAGCACTATTCTTGCTGTCAAAAACACCCAAATGTCCAATGTTAATGGGATCAACCAATACATTTATTTTTGAGGATGGATCATGACACCAGTCATGTCTCTATTGAAGAAGGAAGACATGTCAATAATGTGAACAGAACCTTGCTTTGCCCTACGTTTTACTCAAAATCTAACAAATACATTTTTATTAGTTCACAACTTTGTATCAAATGACAGTCAGTGTAAAATGTTAGGAAAGATTTAAAAGGTAAATTTAGCATGTTGACTGAGTATATAAAATCTATGACAAAAGAAAAGCAACTACTTTCTTGCACATGTGCAAATCCAATTTAAAGTTATATTAATGAATTGAGAATGTATTTATATAAGAACATCCAGAAAATATTAGAAAAAGCAGAAAACGGTGGTAGATAGAAAATCTTAATACACCTTGCCTGATATGATATCACATCATGCTCTGTTTAATTCAAAAACTGATGTATAAGAATAATTTAAATTTTTGTGTTTTAATCTCCTAATTGTATTTGTTGAAATAATAGTAATATTAGGAACATAAATAACAACAGTAGCAGCAGTAGCAGTCATAATAGTAGTAGTAATATCAGTATTAATTTCACATTTATTACAATGGCAGTAATCATTATACCATATCTCTTTCCGTTTTATCAACTTTGTCATGCCAATTAATCAATTAATTGATATCTTTCAAATATTATGATGTATAATGTACAAACTACTACATTACGAAATATATGTATCAAAAGGTAAACAAATGTCCCTATGCGATGCAAGGTAGAAGAAAGCTACAGCTCAGTATGCAGTGTTCACATTATTCTATCCTGCCTATTTGGCCTTATTCATCTTTATACTGTACACTTTGACTAAAGACTGTGGTGTAAAACACTTAAACCTGGATTAATGTGAACCAGTCTAAATTTATTTTTAAAAGAACTCAAAAAAGATGAGGACCTTAAAATTAAACACCTTGTATTGAGCCATACCTTCTTTCTAGCTAGTTATAGGGATTTTGGAGATTTTTGGCACATGTATCAATTATGAGAATTAGTTGCTTAAATAGAAACCTGTACGGTTTGACACTTGTTTTACCAAACTTGTGAAAACATTTGGGTCTAGGATCTCCTGAACCCAAATTGTTTCTTCAACCCTAAACTTGTTAAACTCTTAATTTGGGGAAAGAGGTTTTTACAGCTTTACTTGGTGTTTTGCAGTGCCCCTGGTCCAACGGTGCTTCTTGTTAATATAACAGAGGGCTTTCCTACGTTATGGTGAACAGAAGTGACGTTGGACTGGAAGTAACATTGCACCAGGAGCACTGTGGAATGGTAAGTTTTTAGATATAAACAAATTGTTTAACAAAAATAATTGAAGTATATTTTATAAAATCATTACAATTTTCCATGTAAGAAATCTATTTGACATAATATATATTTGGCAAGTATATTGTTATTTTATTTATAACATAATAATAAAAGTAACAAGAATATGCCCTTCTGCAGTTAGCAATTCTATGCTGTGTGATTTGTAAAAGTATATATTATGAGATTATCATTAAATTTAGAAAAGCATTTTACTGTATAAGTTATATGCTAAAATTATGAAATATAGTATAAAGTATATAAAGTGACAAATTAGTGAGAAATGTTGCTAAATTTAAAAAAAAAAAAACTCAACGACCACCATAGTGCCTATATATAGTTATCTTTAGCAATTTATAGATATACTAAAATTATTTCTGTAAACACTGATACATTTTAATAATATAATGAGAAACACAATTTTCCATTCACATATCCATCAATGATACTTGTATAAACACCACTCTGATGTCAGAATTTCACAATTATACTAAGGTAAGTGGTGTTATTTAGCCGCTTAATCTGTCACTGATCATTTTTGGAGAAAGTTCTTTCTCCTGAAAAATTGATTTACCTACATGTAAACTTTCATTGTGTACAAACTTTTTCAGCAGCTGCCATGTGTAAGATAGAGGACTGTATTCCTCCTGTAGAAAAACACACTACATGTCTCTAAATCACTAAATTCTTTCTTTTCTTTTTTTTTTTTTAAATAGCTTCTGCAGCAGATGAGGTGTGATCATTATTAGCAATAATGTACCCCATGCCAGTGGGGTACAAAAGTAATGGGGAGTCCAATAACAAAAAAAAAAAATGTGGCCCCTTTTAGGGGGCAATTTGACACCAATAAATTCTAGTGCCCACTATTGTATTTTCATGGCTCAAATACATTTTCCATTGAAAACTATGCAGCATCTATAGGGACCACATCCCTGTACAGAGTCTCTTTGCCTATTTAGATAGAAAGAAGAGTTACCTAGTTTACCCCGAATATTTAAAAAGGGGTGTCTGTGATTTTAAGAAAAGTGTCTAGGAGTTAGAAATGTTATAAAATAAAAAATGTTGCCCACTTGTAAATCCAATACCGATTTAGTGTTCTCTACCGATCCTGCAGGGATTACATCATGTTACGATATAAAAAATGTTAGCCTGACATTTAACAGGTTCTGATGACTTAACTACAATGTACACTACTGCTGTAAATTGAGTTATAATGACGCACAAGTCATGTAAATGATTGCTACATCTATAAATCATCGATGTGACTCTGCAGGCAATCTCTGGTCTCCATGGTCTTTCCAGGTGAGTAAACGTTATTCTTTTTTTTTTTTAATTTCTAATTTTTTTAGATAGTTTTCCTAATATCCTGGACTACCCCTTGGAGAAACTGGCTCCGTGGTATTTACTACCTTATGTCTTACAATAATTTAGCTATGTTAATGAAACTCCTTGGTGATTTCTAATATTTTTGTACTTCACTGTAACAAATACTACTTCTATGACGTTCACTAAAATGTCAATATTTTTACTTTTACTATTACTACTACTACTACTACTACTACTACTACTAATACTACAATGAATTTATTAAAACTTTTATATTTCTACCACTACTATGAATTTAATTAAAATGTCACTATTTTCACTACTACTAGTAATAATAGCATGAAGTGGTATCATTCTTTCCTGGTCCAAGCAGTACCTTCACATTAGTAAGATGTAATCCTTGCAGCCCTCCAGAAAGTGGCCAGTAATTCCTTGAAACAGACAATATTTGCCCCACATACTCCAGCGTTATTCACTTACTCACCCTGTCCTTATTTTAGCAGTCAGTGAAACAACACTTAGATTGTCATTGTCTGATGTTCTGATGCTGTTGTATGATAATGTTGTACACTGAGGCATCAGACACCTCCAGCACTGTGTTTACAGCAGCACTGAGCACATACATCATAGGGAGATTTGTTGTACAAAAACCAAATGAAATGTCTATGCATCATTAGGCTTCAGACATTGCCGTGATATCACTGTGGAGCAGTCCCTTAAGGCAAATGAAGATCATTGTCCATTCGCCATGGTTGTACTTGGCAGATCAATGCCTGCTAGATCTACATTGTAAAATAGCGATCTCAACTGTGTGATTATGTTATGTATAGACAGCAACTGGTTTGTTTATGCACTATGACACAATTGTAATAGATAGTAATAGCAGCCATTTTAAAATAAGTACATAATTATTTGGGAATTCAAAATTTATATATATGTGGCTTTTTGTAATACTAGACACCACACCTCAAATTTAAAAATTACAGAGTCATTTTAACTGTTGTCAAACTCTTTATTGTACACTGATTAGGCATGTAAAGATACTCTAATAGCACTACACCTTGGGTGCAACTCTAATAAGACCAAATGGCCAAGGCTGTGAAAAGCATAAGATATATATATATATGCGCCTCAATGCCAAAGGTTCCCAAAGTTTGTTAGCTTACAAAAGGACCCATGTTATCTCCTGACATGTGTTCCTTAGTAAATGCTTATGTTACCTATGAAATAACAATTCTGGAGCATCTTATGTTATAACTCTGTGTTGTGATGTTCCTCTGTTATTCCTTCTAGATATGTATTAGTGAATCAGCCAGCTGGGTGTTACCATTCCAGTTTTCAGAGGGATGTGTACATACACCCACTGGCTGTCAGCACTGATTGACTGGCTGTCAGACTGTGCAGTGACACCAGCTAATACCCATGTGACACATTGGTAAGAATTTCTAGGATGAATAGGGGAAGCACACAACATGGAGATCTAATAAAAGATACTTCAGAATTGTTAATTAATGGGAAACACTATTATTTACTGAAACAGACCTATTGGGAATGGCTACAGGTCCGCTTTATGAACCCATGCACTGGAAAAGCAAAGCAAGGATGATGTGTCGATAAGCTTTAGGTCCAGAGATTCTCAACCGTAGTTGACTTAAAGGACTTTTGCCACGATCTAATGTTGATGTGGGATCCTCCAAAATGGGTAGTTAATCACTTTTCTAAATATATGTGATTAAAAAAAGTGTAGCCTCTGAAAGCTGCAGCATTGCTTAGATGCTCTTAGTTTCCTGACTGTTTACATTAGCTATGACAAGGAGCTGATCTGACAGTGCTTGCATTGTTTGCACTTCTTACCTGATGGCAGGGCACATGCGTGTCTGCTGCATAGAGAATCCATTGGTTGTAATGTAATTATCTGAGTAAACATGCATACACTCCCTGCTCAGCCCTCCTCCCTCCCTCCCTGCATCAGTTCGTGAAAGCTGCCTGCCTGGATTTGATCTTCTCTCCTGAGCAGATAAAAGGGAGAAAACAAAACCTGTAAAGCTTGTGCACAATACAGTTATCCTCTGTGGTTTAGACAAACAATGTTTGATCAACTACAGAGACTGAAAATCAGCCTTGGGAGTATACTTGGGAGGTGGTGTGATGACATCATGGAGGAGGTACTTGTTTTTTTTAAACACAGAAACATAACACCCCTTTTTCAAGGCTGAAGAGGATGGCCTGTTAGGTGAGGAAATCACTTCTTGGCAAAATCCCTTTAAGTACTCATGCACTCAGCAGAGTCAAGTGAGTGGAATCTCTAAGGCAGAGCTTTAAAGCTGTATATCTCCATAGTAAGAAGCTATAAAGCTATAAATATGCTGCTAGGACTCTTTCTGGTGCTGTATGTACAGAGCTAGTAATACACATATCATTGGATGGAGCATGTCATGATTCTTCTTCTATCATATTATATTAATTCAATACAGTAGAGGGCTCATGGACCGTTATGGGAGTCCTGTTAAGGCTCTGTACAAAAATAGACACAAATACAGCTCTAAAAGACACATGCAAAGATGTTAGGGGGCGTTACATAACATAATGTATTAAAAGAAAATGTCTAAAGTTAGTATGACTTTACTCTAAATGACATTTAAGTGATTACTAAACTACAAATTAATTATTAACAAATATACATAAAATGACCAAAATTTGGCAGTGATATTGTGCTGGCCTAGAGTCTTGTTTGATAGTGTTGGACATGATGCCAAGTGCTTACTTGGTGAGGATCTATACATAGCTCATGGTATGCATGGGGATTTCAATTAAGACTTGGAGGATAGGGTCCTTTATACAGGTACAGCTACACCCCCTAGTGTAGCACTATTAGGGTATCCCATTTATGCTTTTATCATGAAATTCCATCATTTGTCTTGCAGGGAGTCCATAGCAATCAATCTGTCTCATATTACCCTGTTGCTTAATGCATAATGAAAACCTATGTGGAAACTGTTCTCCATAGAATCTTAAGAAGGAAACAGTCATAAAAGCTGTGTTTCTGATAGTATGTGGATGTTAGCAATGTCTACTTGCCCTGGTTTTAGGTATTTGTCGGTGGACTGACTACTGGGTAACGTAATATATAGTACCTGAACTATTAATTGTGCAAGTATTTACAGCAAAATGTACAATTATTGCACAAAATGTCATTGTAACCTGGATCCCATAGTAACCAGTCATACATTTTTTCTTTCTCTGTTCTTATATTAGTATGAACATGAATGATAATAGACTTGTGATATCATCATATATAATGTAAAACAATGAACTCCCTACTGTATGAAGAGTTCTGAAGCTACTCACCTGAGGCTACCCGTGACCTACAGGATATGATTCCTGACTGCAGACAATATATTGTCTTAAAGCTTAACAAGACAAGATAGCTTTTGGCCAAAAACTCATTTAGCCAACAGCTATTTTTTAAGTGTCCACCATAAACATGTACACTCGGCATGCAGATTTATATAAATGGTATGAGCAAATAAATTGCTACCAAAACAATGTGTCAACAACTTACTATCCATAGGAATAAAGAGTCAGGTATACTGAAATTCATCAAGCATGATCCCTCTTTCCCTTAAAGGGGTTGTCTCACTACTAGGATTGCTTTTTATGTTAAAGATCTTACAAAAACAAGTCACTATGTAATATGTGTCCATTAACAGTATCCTATTGGCTTAGATATCTCTTTATGCATGGGCTGCATCAGCTCCTCAGGTCTCTATAGCTACAGACCTATTCAATCTCTACTGACAGACTTGGTGTCCTCAATAGCTTGTCACTGCAGGCCAATAGTATCCTGTAGAAGCCAGTAAATTCAAAATTGAAACTGAGAAAACAGGTCTGAGGTATGATGAATCGATGTAGTGAGACAACCCCTTTAATATCTGTCACAGGGGCACAGAACGGGCCAAATACATAAGACTGTGTTCCAATCCTGCCAAAATAGGCAGGTTCAGCTAGCTTTTATCTAAAGTGTATGACTCGTTTAACATGGGATCCAGATTGTTGATGGTATGTCCAGGCTACAGTCAGTGAGCTCAGTCAACTCTTTGCATTTTTATGCTTTTTTTGCAGGCAAAACTGGTACTAAATCCAAAAAGAAGAATGATTACACATTTTTTATTATACTTTTACTTTTTAGACTAAAAAAGATTATGAAAATACAGTGTAAACTGGGCCTTCAATTATTTGTTGCCTTTTTCTGATCTTGTAAATGTTGCTAATACATTTTATTTTTTTAAATGGGAAATATCAGTCCAAATAGAAATCAGATGTAGCTGTAAAAAGTCTGAATAAACTTTTTTTTTTTAACAACATAAAAGACTTCATGCACTGTAGATAATCTCACTAGGCACAGAGCACTTTAAAGATGCTCTGTGCCTATTAATTTCTTTACATGCTATTGATTAATCAATCTGCATGTTGCAAAAATAACTGCATATTAATGAACTGTAGCACTTGTAAGGTGACAACAATAAATTCCTTTATGGGACTGAAGTTAGGTTACATTCAACCCACAGTAATATTGCTTTTTATGGAAACCATATAAATAGAGAGTTGTGAACAGGATTAGAATCCAATGGGACAAAGTAGGGAAACCTGTTCTGATCCAATGGCATCCTCCTCTCCCTTGCCACTTAATTTATGGCTCCATTACAGAACAATGTTATGGAGGTATGAATAAACCCTGCATCAAGCACTTTTTTTTTTTTATTTCAACTGGACTGCCACCAAAATAAAACCTGATGGACGTCATTAAAAATGGATAAAAGTCAATAAGATGCTGGTGATATCTACCGTTAAAAAGAACCTGCATAGTGGTTTGAGTAATAAATTATGCAGGTGTGAACACAGCCTTAATCTAACATGGTACAAATTGGAGGCATCAATGCCTGGTCCAGTTATAAATCAATAATCTTCACCCTAATAACAAATTATTGTGATAATAAATCCTTACAGAACAATTAATTCGGATGTCAAGTCAATGGTAGCATGGTCTCCCATGAAGGTTAGTTAGAACATGCTACATTATCCTGCATATTATGTAACATCTCAAAACATAGTTCCATCTTGGAGTTACTTTCAAGAACAGATTAAAGAACTGCATAATTATCAAATTTATTAATATAATTCTATTATTAGAGTCCCTTCACTTTGCTGAAATCTACTGTCAGTCAGTGGTGTACACAAATGATTAGGGACTCTTGATAAAATATACATACAAGGTCCTTTTTAAGTGCTGCCCAACACAACCACATTCCTAACCATCAATGACAAGCGGTTTTGTTGTCCCTATCCTATTATTATAACTTAAAGGGAACCTGTCAGGTGGTTTATGCTTATCCAAGAGCAGGATGTGATAGAGGAGAAAAGCTGAGCTCTGTTATTTATAGGTTTATATGATTTTGAGCAGATTTTTTTTGTAAAAAGCAGATATAAAAGCAAAGCAGAATCTGTACTGCAGACTCAACCCGCATACAGTTATTGACAGTGTGCCCTGTACACACACTAGTCACTATATGTGGTCAGGGTATGTTCAGTATTTTCTATGCTTTTTATACAAAAATCCTGCTACAAATCATAAAACCCTATATATGAAATACAACTCAGCTCAGCTTCTCTCCCTCTATCATATAACCCTATATATCACAGAGCTCAGCTTCTCTCCCTCTATCATATAACCCTATATATCACAGAGCTCAGCTTCTCTCCCTATATCACATCCTATTCTTGACTAGGACAGCATAAACCACCTGACAGGTTCCCATTAAGTCCATCTTTGTTTGCTATAAACTGCAGCACCTGTGGAGACCACATGCATGTACAGATTCTCACCACCCATAAAATAGGGATGAGTTCATCTTGCTATAAGCCCCCTCTCTTTAGGGGCCATATAACAGTTGCATGGTCTGCCTCTATGGCATATACATCTTTGCTGCTAGCTGCCATTGGATATTTTATGAAAACCTGGAGTCAACAGACTACAGAGATCTGTAAACAGTAGTCTGCTTAAGGCTCTGTGAGGGAAACTTTTAAAAAGATTTTAGATTTTTGCTGTGGATATGTGAGTGGAATGCTATCCCTGCTAAAGGAAGCAATAGAATTATAAGTACTGTAATATGTTCAAACGCAGCAGAGTGGATGCACCTTTCATATATCAAGTCTTTATAAAGGCAAAACCAGGAACGGATCCAAAACATCATTTTGGCCAAAACACATACAAAGCTGTATCAGGTCTGCAATGTGTAAACCTGGCCTTATGCACTTTCCAATGAAAAGTAGCTCCAAGATGGAGTATCACTTTAAATAAAGATTTTGACAAGAGAGTTTAACCTTTCAAAACCTTCATAAAGCCATTATATGTAGGAAATACTGTAAGTTGTAGACTTTGGTGCAATCAAGAGGGTAACAATGTATAATCCTTTTCATGGAAATGTAATACTGCTGTATAAGGCACTATATTCAGCCATGATGTGCAACATTGTGAATAATTGGTGAGAGATCTAGTGTATTGGAGTTTAACATAGCAATAGATTCTTATTGTTTTCCTTTAACTAACCTAATATAAGCTGGTGCTAGTTATTCTCAATGATCTATCTAAATGATTAACATGTATTTACAAAGTTAACAGCTTTGTAAAAGCTGGGAGGTATGAACATTATTGTAGCACAGTGGATAGCATAAGAATATACACAGTTTTCTTGTACTTCTTTGTGTCTCTTCATTAATAAACTATAATAGTGTAAGAAAGTTAAATTAAAGGGAATCGACCACCCTGTTTTATTTCCTAATTAAAACTATCTATGAAAGGTATTATTTATCCTAATCTATTTTTACTAATTGTATAGGCTTTTCTTTTATGTGATTATGGGGAAAGCCATCTTGCCAGAGCTGTTGCAAGTTGCTAAGTTCCAGAGAATTACAGCATGAACTTAATAATTTAAAATACCAGAGAGGAAGCAAAGTGATGGGAGTGTCGTGGGCATGCATGCTCTGTGAGATGTGTACATGACACTGTGGGATAAGAAGGAGCATTATCTACCATACTGTCAATCGTGTTGTCTGCCTCTTTATAATAGAGGTGTTATCTTTCATTGTACCCTGCCCTCTTATGAGATGATTGATCCTGCACCCACTGTACACAGCGTAAGCTGATGAGTCATTCTGCAAAAGAATAACATTCACCTTTTTATAAAAGGAGCAGTTGCAAGAAATATTACTAAAACTGCTTCTTTGAAAAATGACATGCATTTGCATATGCACCCTTTAAAAACAGTTTATTGGATCTAAATGTTTTACCATTAGTCTTAAAGGGGATGTGTAATCAAAAAATACTTATTGTTTAACTCATGTTTGTATGTTAAACACATATTTGAAGAATGTTTGGTTTTCACTTTGGCCACTAAGCCTAATAATAGTCTGACACTTCCTGTTCTGTAGAGAAAGATTCTCAGTTGTCTGCTCATTATCAGCACAAAGAGGGTCAAACTGAAAGGAGATACCAGTGTGAATAGATAACACAGGATCCACCAGTCACAAGAGGAGATAGTCACAGTTCACCCTTTTACCTCCCTGCACAGTGACTTCTTCCCAGGTCACAGAGCGTGACTAGAAAACACTCCTATAGAAGTCAATGGGACTCAGTTAGTCTTAAGTCTCCTATGTGCATGAAGCTACTGTAAAGCATCTCTCTGACTGCTGTTAAAGCAGTGCAAACAAGGCCTGGCGGCCAAAGTGAAAACTGCAAGACTTAAAAATTATTTAAAAATATGAAAGTGATATGAAAAATTAAAAGAAAAAACCAAAAATTCCTGAAAATTGTGTTTAACATAAAAACAGGACTTAAACAATGACTCATTTTGTGATGACACATTCCCTTTAGGGTTTCAGAAACCAAGGGATGTGGTTATAGGTGGCACAGAAGTAGCAACTGCACTGGGTCCTAGTATCTGGAGGCCAAAATGCCCCACCGGCACATATGAAAACACCAGTTTTATAGGTGGCACATAGTAGGTGGGGCACTCTTTCAGCTATTGCATTGGGGCCCGGAAGCTCCAATCTACTCCTCGAAAAAATGGCATTCTGTGAACACTTAGTAATTATGTATCACACTGATATTTTACTCTACTAACATAACAATGCTTACAACACAAATGATGTATGCAAATAAATAGGGCATACCCGGTTCCCAAGTTTATTCTAGAGGCACACATTTTCCAGGGCTTGCTCTATTAATTTCTAAGCACAATATGAAATAGCTCTGACATTTATGGAAAAGAGCAGACTGTATGTAGGAAAACTGTGATTGTAGCAGTTCTAGAATAATATACAAAAAATAAAATAAAAGCATGTGGCTTGCCGCGGGTTCTGTCTGTTTGGTCTTACAGCGGTATTGTGCTGTGCCAACTATAAAACGTGAGCTTGGCTTAAATGCTCAATGTACATGTATTCCTTGAGTACATTTGCTATCTGTTTGTCAGCATATGTAAATGGACTTTTATAAAACCTCATTTAAAATCAGTGAATGGAAGTGGTGATATCCCGACGCCACTTGTAGCAATGGTTGTAATTTTTTTTTTGCTATGTATGAAAATAAATTTTGAGGACCTTCATCTAGTTCAGTTTTAGCACACAATTACCACATTAGTGTGTTATAGAACTACAGCTGAAGAGGAAGAACATGGCTGGGACAATTAATAGGCGACCAATTATAACTATTGAGGGATTTTTTTTTAAATGTATTTGTTCAATCAACTGAACTTTGTGTGTATACCACAGATAATGCCGCTGATGTTGTATGTTCAGGTGATGTCTCTAGCACATATTATAAGTGTGACCAGCTAGCTTTGTATTCAGTACTGCAAAAATGTGAAGGGGATGGGAGTGGAAGGATATGGAGAGTATGTATAAGAACATGAGCAGTTAATAAGGACAATTAAATAATTGTCTATCCAACAGCTATAAGTGACCAAGTATAGAGGGATGCATTCTAAAAACCTCTGCCTTGGTCACAAAGAGGTTATCCTGTCCCTTAGGAAGAACATCCTCTTTTCTTGTTCAGCCTTTCTTGCTATGAAGCCTGAATTAATCTGTTTTTGTAGCTTCTTGCAGATAGAAATAAAGGCTTTCAGTTCACATACTTTGGTGGTGCAGCAATCCAGGACAAGGCTGTAGGGTAACTCAAAGCTTAACGTGGTACCAATTTATATGAGACATACAAACAAGAGTAGAAAATCTGTGAGATAAGTCATTTATAATCTACTAGCAATGGGTACTATATAGTCCCTAACATGAAGGCAATAAAAGTTGAGGAATTTTCATCAAGAGAAATAGTGATATGAAAAAGTACTTGCCCACCTGCCTGATTTCTTAATCTTAAAAGGTTCACCACAGTTCCATGTTTTCTCCATTTGTGAATAAAGGATCTCATTGTGGTTCTCTTGAGTCCCAAAGCTTTAGAGAGGGCTTTATAACCTTTCCCAGACTAATAGATCTCAATTACTTTGTTTCTTATTTGTTCCTGAACTTCTTTGGATTTCTCCATGATGTATAACTTCTGATGATCTTATGGTCTACTTTACTTTGGCAGGCAGGTCCTATTTAAGTGTTTCCTTGCTTGAGAACAGGTGTAACAGTAATCAGCCCTGGGTGAGGCTAGGGAAATTGAACTTAGTGTATAAAAAAACCACAATTATTTTATGTTTCAATGGTGGGGGTGGGGGTTATTAAATTTCCCCTTAAAAAAGAAGACCTTCATATAAAAACTTCATTTTATGTTTACTTGTGCTATGTTTGACTAACATTTCAATTTGTTTGGTGATGAGAAAAATGTAAGTGTGACAAACATAGAAAAGATTAAGAAGTCAGGAAGGGGGCAAATACTTGTTCACACCACTGTATATGTATTCCTCCAATCTGTGTTAATAGTTCAGTTAAATTGTAAAGTCTTCAGTACAAGTACTAATTGAGTATACACTAGGCACGTAAGTCCCTACTGTATATCAAACACATTTTCAATTCCTATATATTAATAAACCTGAAAAATATTGGCACCATGTTCATTATTTAAAAAATAACAAATAACTGCAACCCAAATGTTGGTTTTGCCACAATCGCCCTTTTTGTCTCATTGATACAAACAAATATATAAAAACAAGTTTTCTCTTGACTCTATGTTACATTTTTACATTGTTTGTGTATGTATGTGAACTGTGACACCACTGATATAAAAGTCTACACACCTTATTATAATTAAAATAACAGGTTCTTGTATAAAACTGGAAAGTAAGATTTATCTGATCTGATATTTTGCTTTTGTTAAAGTGACTTCACAACCAATAAAATTCAGGTACAAAATAAATGTATAATTATTTAGGAAAACAGTACCTCACTATGGTTGCATAAATGTGCACAAGGCTTAATAAATAATTTGGAAAGATACTTGCGCCTGTATTATAGCCTAATATCATTTTATGACCACCTTGACACATATTTTGTGGCTCTTTTTGGCTTAAAGAAAAGTGTATTAATTGTTATTAATGTCAATGCTTTAAAATACCCTGTTTATGCAATTTCCTTTTATGTGTCTCTTCAGAACAATCATGTTGGAGACTTCAACAAACGTCTACCATAATGTGTATGTCCCATCTGTCTTGATATCTCTCCTCCATCACCTTCATTTCCTAGTGAAACCTCTGCCGTGTTTCTCGATGAAGACTCCAAGGTTATCTGGAAATCTGTTAAATGGCTATGGAGATTGAATATGCTAATATAAACTCCCAATTTCTGAAGTTAGCAAGCACATCTTGCATCAATTCTTCATAATTGTCGGCTCCGTGATTACCCAAGTAGTTCTTCACAACAGAGACAAAACTCTTCCAGGCCGATGCCTCAGTGTTAATCATGCATTCGTTAAAATTGGAATTGTTCATGAGTTTATGAATATGAAGACCATCAAAGATTCCAGCTTTTAGTTTTTCCATGCTCAGACGAGGGAATGATCTACAAATGGACGTAAAGCAATTACCCAAATCATCCAAATTGCTTCATCAATCCTAGCTTAATATGAAGCAGTGGGAGAATGATTTTGCTCTTGCCCATCAGCGGCTTGTTGATGATTTTTGCAGTGCTAACAATGATTTCTTTTCTTGTAGGCCATGACACTTTTGTCCAATGATCTTGCTTTGCCCTGTTATGCCAGAGGGAACTTGAAGCATGCATATTTTGTATATCCAGATTGCTGTCCAGTCAAGAAGTTAACCATCTTCAGATCAACACAAATCGATCACTCATGTTCACGACAACGGATGTTATGTAATACAGTTTTTACATTTTCATACTCTTGTTTAAGTTTTGTTGAGTGAAGAATGGGAAGAGATGCATAATCTTTACGATTGTGTAAGAGAAAAAAAGTCAAGCTTTTAATGGCGCTGTCTATAATTATTGGTTGATATTCTGTAATTCCCATTTGAATTACAATTCCTGGTATATAATTGCAGTATACAAATTATTCCTCTTGATTGAAATATGGGAGAAGCCTCTCTTCTCTTGTCCAATAGGCTGGACACTAAGGGGGACATGTATGAAAACTGACTAGGTCTAAGACTTTTCTTGTTGCCCATAGAAACCAGTCAGGGTTTCCCTTTCATTTCTTCAGAGCACTATATGTAAGAAAATAGGAACCGTGATTGGTTGCTATGGGCAACAAGAAAAGTCTTACACCTAGACAGCTTTCATACATGCCCCCCTAAAAGTTCAGATGCTTGCTTGGATAGATTTAAATCTCAAATCAGGTCATTGAGTTCTTTTTGGCTTAATAATTGAGTAGTCGAAAAGGTTCCCTCAAAATCACTTCCTCTGCTACTACCTGGCATACACTCCACTCCCTGGACAGTGGCTCGTTTGGTAGTCTGGTAAACAATGGTATGGGAACATTATTACCATGTGGAATAGGTGGTCCTGCTGATTTCAAATCAGAATAATCCCACTGTCCCATAACGATTAAAGCCAATAAGCTTTACATCATAAAAATAACAATTGTCATGATGGTTTTTCAGTTCTTTCCATATTATTGGCACACCAAAGTTTAAACTTTCTCTTTCACAATTTGTCCACTGTTGTAGGTGTTCCACACATGTTGCAAACCATATGTGGAGCTCAACACTTATCCTGATCTCCAAACTGTACTCCAAAATGAGGTATACTCGATGCACAAAGTCTGTGATATTTGTTCTTTGTTTTTAAACCATGTAATCTCCACAGATGTAGCAGAATATATCAGTATTGTTGATCCAGACTCTTATTGATGAAGTAATGATTTTTACATGTATTTAATTAATATTAAAACAGAACTTTTTGGGTATAAACCAAGACTGGGTTGAATTTTTTTTATTGTAGCCAGCAGTCTTTCCTCTGCAAATTCACAGTTGAATTCTGGTTTCAAGAAATTGCTTTTAAAGCATTGTAGACATACAAATTAAAATACATGGAGCCATGGAGCTGTATGACATTGTGCCTGTGTTTTTAAGTAAATGTCCCATTTTTCTGTGATTTTATTTTTATTGCCACATGCATTTATTTGTGTTTTTGTGCTGTGTCTACAAAATATTTTGTTATTGAACATGTGTTTTTGTAGTGTTTTTTTTCTGTTGGAAATTTTCCTAAAACCTGTCATGTGATTCATGAGTCATATGATTAAATTATTCCTTTTTGAATTGCATGATTTGTAATGTAGTGCCACAAAAACACTATAAAAATGGGCAGGAAGAAATTCAAATGGTAGTCAATGGGAGAAAAAAAAAACACAAAATTCCTGAATCCCACACCAAAATCAAGCTGCATTGATTTATAGCTAAAAAACATAGTGTGTTTCCAAAATATGCTTTGTGTGACACTGGCCTTAATCAGTCTTTTTCAACTCGGCACAAATTATATCATGCTCTTCAATAAAAAATAAAATGTATGAAGCTTCATAAAAGTATGAGGGCATCTCATAGCACATCCATCTTAGGTTTTTATTTCACAATCAACGTCATTCTATTTTGGTCCATTGCTTTAAGACTTTAGTTTTCACTTTTCAGAGCCACTCCTTGGCAGACTAGGACTTGCTTTGGGTTGTTGTCATATTAGAAGGTAAAAGTTCTTTTCATATTCAGCTTTCTAAGAATAGTAGCCTAAGTTGAAGTAAAGTAGCTCCAAACCATGTTGAAGAAATTACAACACTACACATTAGTTATGTGTGCTTTGTGTTATGTTTTTTGTTGTCTTAGTGCCAAGCATGTCATTTAGAATAAAGACTAAAGAGTTCTCTCTTGATTTCATCACACCATAAAACATTTTCTGCATAGTTATTTTCTTTACAGAATTTAGGTGGATTTGATGTTTTTGTTTGAAAAGAATGGTTTTCAGCTTGCCACTTTACCTTGATGCCCATGTAGGAAACACAGGAGGGGAATGTATTGAAGACTGACATTTCCTATGTTCATACTTAGCTACAATAGGTTCCAATAACCAAATTATTAAGATGCACATGCTGTAGGTGCACCAGAAACTGATATCTAAGCCAGCTATGAGCTGGTGTACATGCCTCCCAAAATTTACTTCAATTTTTAGGGTAAATTCTTGTATATCTGTTGGCTGTACAGGACCAATAACCCTCTAGCTTGGTCTTACACACCTTTTTAAAAAGTGGCAAGAAAACACCAAAATGTCACTAATTTTTGCCTAACTTAGCCTTGTACAAATATTTGCATCTTTGGCATGCTAGAAAACTGGCACACTTGGGATAATAAATTTACCCCTTTATTCTGAATGCTAATCATACAAGCCAGTGCACATTTATGCAACAAGGGTTTTGAGGTATTTTTCTAATATTTATTCATTTTTCCTAAAATGTTTGATTTTGTTTAGTTGCAGGGTCACTCGTAGACCTTTTTTCTCCTGGTCATGTAAAGCAAATCTGATGGTATGAAGTAATCATTATTGGCCGCCTCGGTTTAATGACATACTCTCATCAATACTGTATGCAAGTTAGTCACAAGATGTATTTGAGTGGAGGCACTGGTGCGGTTAAAGAGAAAAATCATCTATCCATGACTTAATAGAAGACCACCATTTCAGTTATCAAACAGATGGTGTCATACCCTGCAAGTAGTCTACAGAGAGTCAGCTAACAGACTGATAGATCTGGTCAAAATGATTCCTTTCTTATACTGTACTAATAGAATTCATTCCACCTAGAAAATAGAACAGAATAATTAGTATGAGTAAAAAAATAAGTCTTCTATGACGGCTGTTTTTCGTTCTGTAAATGTTATTTTATAAGGGCCCTGGTGGTGGTCAGGAATGAAAGACTTCAGGGGTGACCCTGACTACAAACAACTATTGTCTCTTTTCTGCGCCTGACCAGCCTGAAAGCGACTGGGCTTTTTCATGGCTTGTCATATCCACTTAAGGCTGTTTAAGTTCCATTGTGACCAAGCTGCAGCCATGAAGGTACACCACTGAATTGTATATGTTTATGGGTTAGTCTCATTAATACAGATTTTTCTTGGGTACCAAAAACAATTTGTCCCATAACTCATTATTAACTCTGTATTTTCAATCTAAGTGCTTTTTGGGCTCTTTTATAGCCAGCCAATATGGCAGTTCATCCCACAAAATGTACTTTGTCACTTTATGCCTGTTGGATTAAAAGGGTTTTGGCGGTGAACATTCATTCCTCAGTCTAACATATGTTCCCTTTTACATTAGATAAAGATTAAGATGAGCCTATACTCTTCATATGCAACCTGGCATATTATATTGACTATGACAAAGATGTCTGATATGTGTCCATGTATTTGGTGTCCAATTACTAAAAGTGTTGATATATAGCTGTAAACCTCAACTTGATTTCAATGGCAATTTTATATTTGTATAAAACAATGACTTGATGTTTAAAAAAGGCTTTTCAGATAAATCTTTTGAAAGTATAAAATGTGTGCAGACTGGTGTCCTAACCCCTTTCCTGCAATGTGGATTTTCCTTTTGCAGCCAAGAGGTTAGGACTGAAACACAACGTTTAAATATATGTATAAAGCTTTTTCTTACCATAATGTATTGGAGTTAATCCTGTCTTCCGATTCAGAAGACAACAAACTGTTTTCAGTAAAAGATAAGATCTTGCTTTCTATGGAACCTACTGTTTGAAAATTAAATTAAGTGTGCAAACACTCAAATCATTTTAATGGCTGAATATCTTACCTTGAATTTGCAGCACTATTGCTAATGCAGTTCCTTCAGGATCAGAAAAATAGAACTACTGTCTTTAAAAGTGTGACCTAACTGCATAAGTTAGTGTACATAGTAAAGCCAATAGACGACATTAAAGAAAGAAAATGCAACAGGGAATATCATTCTTGACCATCTGTCTATACCATTGACATCAGTCAAATCCGGAATTTTAATTTTAATTTGAGAAGCGCTCCTCCTTAAACGTCCTTTTTTGTGAACTATGTGCCTATCCAGAGTGCTTCTGTTGTACATATCTCTATTGGCGATTGGTTTTCGATACTGGATGCTTGCACTGTCATAGGAAAACATGGTGGCTCGTGGGTCAATGGTACTAGTTAAGACTTCTGATCCACTGACTTCATTTCGGATTTCAAGGGTTGTGAGCAGAATGTTTCCATGTGAATCAACCTGCAAAGAGAAAATCCTTTAAGCTATAGAATTTCACAGAAGACGCAAACCATTTTATACATTGAAGCACATGCCATTCTGTTCTCATTTTTCTAAACATTTACAACATCGGACAACATTTTTTAAATCCCATAATAGCTAAACTTTCTGGCTGCATGATCACCAAGGCTCATCTTATCACTATGATGCATCTACAGTTTACACAATTGTGGTGATCTCTGATTGAACATAGACCACAATTTGTTTTGACCCGCTTTTCCTGAGGAACCCTCTCATGATGTGAGAGGGCGAAATGGGTCAGGATTTTGGGTGCGAGTATATACTTGTCTTTTCTTACCTCTGTGGAATTTTTCCTCTGTGTGCAAGTATATATCTGGCAATACTCCTCTCCTTTATGTTATACTATATGGGAGAGGAAGATCTGGCCCTCTTTTTTGTTAGGGAGATTGCAGGGTCACTAAAGTGTTGTATTTAGTTTTTGGTGGGGCCACCCCTTTCTGGGTGATGAACCTGTTGTCACTCAGGTCATAGGAGGATAGATTTAAATTAGGGTGAGAGTCACATGTTTTCTTCACCTTGGGTCTTCTTTTGGGGCCGAACTCTTGCAGTTCCTGGGCTCAATGCATGAGGATATCAGTACTTGGACAAGTAACGGTAAGGCTATGTTCTTACGGCTTAAACTGGGACATATCTCACCCCGTATTTAGCGCAGTACAGCACGAAATACGGGGTGAGATACGTCCCAGTCATTACGGTAATCCACAGTTCTTATAGCGAACTATAGATTACGTCTCCTCTCCCTGCTCGTACAATACGACAAGCGGGGAGATAAGTGATATGTCAATTACTAGTGGTGAATATGCGTCGCTAGTAATGAATGTCTATGGACTGGCGGGCTGCCGGCCCCTCCGCCTCGCAGTAATCGGTGCGAGCTCCCGTAGCCCCGGCGTAATTGCAGGGCGTAATTACTAGAGATGGGCGAATTGATTCTAACGAAGTGGAATTCGTTTAGAATTTCAGGAAAACTTCGGTTCTGAACGAAGTCGAAGTTTGGGGTACTTCGGGTGAACGAAGTGTGCTTTTGATTGATAAAATGGCTGCGAGCACATGGCGTTACATGAAGCAAAGCACTCTGGGAGGAAGAAGGGCATAGCCTGCATGACATGTGCAGAGATGAAGCCAATCAGAGACTGGCGGGATTCTGTGATGTCACCGCACTATATAAGTCCGGGCGCGACGCTGGTAGCTCACACTCCTCTCACTGTACTGATTAGGAAAGGTGCTGCCGCGGCTGCTTGTAATAGCTCTTACTGAAGAACTGATTTTTATACAGTGAATTTTGGGGGGGGTGTCTCAGCTTGTCTCAGAGACTGCTTCTCTTAACGTTCTATTTCTTATTTTGTGCGGTATTGGATCTGAAGTCCAGTGTGCGTCCAGTGCAGCTGCATATACATTTTAATGCTATCTGCTCACAGCACATTGAATATCCAAGGGTGATCTAAGCCTGTTCCTGTTGTATTCATTTAAAGAAACAGCGTTTTTACAATACAAATACCACTTAATTTTTGGCTGTTCAATTATTTTGCGCAATTTACATCCAGGTGTTAATTAAGCGTTGTTCTGCTGCTGTGGTGACTAAAATAAACCGTCTTTTTCACCGCCAAAAAAATACATTTTCCTGTAGCATAATTCACAAGCGAAGGTTAATTACAATTTTTTCTCTTGTTGTGTACCGTAAAAAACACGCCATTGTAACACGCTACAAAGCTGGTAGTCTGTGGTTGCTTAATTGTTTGGCGCAATTTACATCCAGGGGTTAAGTAAGCGTTGTTTTGCTGCTGTGGTGACTAAAATAAACCGTCTTTCACCGCCAAAAAATACATTTTTCCTGTAGCATAATTCACAAGCGAAGGTTAATTACAATTTTTTTCTCTTGTTGTGTAGCGTAAATAACACACCATTGTAACACGCTACAAAGCTAGTAGTTTGTGGTTGCTCAATTGTTTGGCGCAATTTACATCCAGGGGTTAATTAAGCATTTATTTGCTGCAGACGTGACTAAAATAAACCAATAATCAAAGCGCTGCTATATAATTCTAACGGTCACCGGTTTGGCGTCTTGGTATAGGGAATCTTTCCTGCAACCCATATATCAGTCCATAAGCAAAAGATTCTTCAAGGCGCACATAAGCAGTTTAGAAGGTAAACTTTACTTTATATTCCACATGTATATAGATAAGTGAACAACACAATAGCAATGTGAAAAATTAAAAACCTGGTGCCGTATTGATTGCACAATGGCATATGTCCAATATTCCTTGGGAGTCCCAATCTTTCTGTTCGAACTCCTGACAGAGCGGATAGTCGCGCTGTAGTACGTGATGCGACGTTTCGGAAGATTCTCTTCCTTTTTCAAGCATGCGTACTCCATCCTGCAAAACGTTTAAATACCCTCCCATCGTCACGTGGGATACATAGCACGTCATACTAAAAAACAACAATAAAAACAATATTATCTTGTCCTCAATACTGGCGTCATATTGCACGCTCAAGTTTCAAGAATAACACTTTAAACAGGTATCACAATTAATGTTTAAACATCATAAATAACACTTAAAACTAAGATTTTCATTGAGGCCATTTGGTGCTAGGGATTGTAACGTATGAATCCAAAATGCCTCTCATTTCAGAAGCATTGGGATCACTTCGCATTCGTTTCTGACATTGATCTCTTCCAGGACACACCATTTGAGATCACTCACCTGGTGCCTGGATTCGTGAAAGTGGCGTGCTACAGTAGTCTCGCCATACTTATTACTTTCCTGGCCCATGTTCTGCTGCATTCTTTTCTCAAAGGTACGTATAGCAGATTTGTGTTCTGTAATCCTCTGCTTAATTTGTCGGCTTGTCTGCCCTACATATATTCTGCCGCATGGGCATTTGAGGGCATATATTACGTTTTTACTGTAACAGCTGTGATATCCTCTGATGTCTATCTCTGTCCCTTTCATGGGGTGGGCGAATTTTGAATCTTTTATTATGGCACTGCAATTAGAGCATGCCATGCAAGGGAATGTGCCATGTTTAACTGCCCCAATCCTTTGTTGTCTAGTTCTTCTCCGCAATGCAATATCCGATCTCACAAGATCGTCCCCTATAGACCTTCCTTTCCTAAAGATGTATCTTGGACGTTTTTTAAAAAGATGCCCATATTTTTCGTCTTTTTGTAATATGTGCCAGTAACGGTTGATAGTATGTTTAATCAACTGAGCTTTTTTTCCATACATGGTTATCATTGTACATCTATCTTTTTCCTCATTTTTCTTTTTAGAGTCTCCCAGAAATTCCTCTCTTTTTATTTTACCAACCTCATCACCAACCTCCCTCATTCTATAAGAGTCATAACCCTTTTCTTCAAATTTTTTTTTATTATCTTTTCTTTCTGTACGTTGTATTTTTTATCATCCGAGCATATTCTCCTTGCTCGGATAAATTGGCCACGGGGTATCCCTGCTAATACCTGCGGGGGATGGCAACTTGCTCTATTCAATGTGTTGTTTCGATCAGTGGGTTTAGTGTAAAGGGTCGTTTCAAATATATGCTGATTTTCTATTTTACTAACCTCAACATCTAGAAACTCAATTTTATTCTTGTTTTTTGTTAGCACGAATTGGATCAAAGGGTGACATTCATTAATGTACTGTACAAACTCTAACAGTTCAGTTTCCGTACCCTTCCATAATAAGAATATGTCATCCACATATCTTTTCCAACATATGATTTTTGATGAATATGTGGATGAGTGGACAAACCTGTTTACAAAGGACCACATATATATATTGGCCACACTTGTGAGGGGGTAACGTTAAAACTAGGAAAAAGAAGTCAGTTTGACCCAAGCATACAAAATGAATCTCTGGATGTTTTCCAGCGGTTGGTGGTAAAAGAAGTAAGGGATATGTGGAATTCTGTAGGTGGTTCTGTCCGTGACAACATGTCCAAAAAAGAAAAATCCGCTATCAAAGAATTAAAATCCGATCAGGATATAATTATCAAGAAGGCCGATAAAGGCGGGGCAACTGTCGTCATGGACAGAACTGACTACATGCGCGAGGCTACTCTGCAATTAGGAGATCAAAAAGTTTATAAGGTACTTAAAAGAGACCCTACACTAGAGTTCCAGCGAGAAATCAATTTGGTTATCGATGAGGCTGTTATAGCAGGGACTATTACACCAGCTATGGGAAATATGTTAAAGGTGCAGAGCCCGAGGGTCCCCATTGTATATTTTGTTCTGAAAATCCATAAATCGCTAAGATCCCCGCCATGTAGGCCAATAGTTTCAGGCATCGGCTCCATATTGGAACCGTTGGCCATTTATATAGATGGATACCTTCAAAAATTTGTAAAGGAAAAAAACAGGTTGTTTGTTTGACACTAAGCAGTTTCTAAATATACTACATACTATGGATGCTAGAGAAACTAATTGGATATGTACATTGGATGTAAAAAATTTGTTTACAAATATACCGTATGAGGAGGCTTATGAGGCGGTAAAGGATGTATTAACATTGGACCCCACCACTACAAATGCCCATCTTATGTTCCTTATGACACTATTTGAAACGGTACTAAAAAAGAATTACTAGAGGTTTGGTGAGGAGTTTTTTCTCCAACAGCAGGGGACATCCATGGGGTCTCCGGCCGGACCAAGTGTGGCCAATATATATATGTGGTCCTTTGAAAACAGGTTTGTCCACTCATCCACATATTCATCAAAAATCATATGTTGGAAAAGATATGTGGATGACATATTCTTATTATTTAAGGGTACGGAGACTGAATTGTTAGAGTTTGTACAGTACATTAATGAATGTCACCCTTTGATTCAATTTGTGCTAACAAAAAACAAGAATAAAATCGAGTTTCTAGATGTTGAGGTTAGTAAAATAGAAAATCAGCATATATTTGAAACGACCCTTTACACTAAACCCACTGATCGAAACAACACATTGAATAGAGCAAGTTACCACCCGCCGCAGGTATTAGCAGGGATACCCCGTGGCCAATTCATCCGAGCAAGGAGAATATGCTCGGATGATAAAAAATACAACGTACAGAAGGAAAAGATAATAAAAAAATTTGAAGAAAAGGGCTATGACTCTCATAGAATGAGGAAGATTGGTGATGAGGTTGGTAAAATAAAAAGAGAGGAATTTCTGGGAGACTCTAGAAAGAAAAATGAGGAAAAAGATAGATGTACAATGATAACCATGTATGGAAAAAGAGCTCAGTTGATTAAACGTACTATTAACCGGGACTGGCACAAATTAAAAAAACAACAAAAATATGGGCATCCTTTTTAAAAAACGTCCAAGACACATCTTTAGGAAAGGAAGGTCTATAGGGGACGATCTTGTGAGATCGGATATTGCAGTGTGGAGAAGAACTAGACAACAAAGGATTGGGGCAGTTAAACATGGCACATTCCCTTGCATGGCATGCTCCAATTGCAGTGCCATAATAAAAGGTTCAAAATTCGCCCACCCCATGAAAGGGACAGAGATAGACATCAGAGGATATCACAGCTGTTACAGTAAAAACGTAATATATGCCCTCAAATGCCCATGCGGCAGAATATATGTAGGGCAGACAAGCCGACAAATTAAGCAGAGGATTACAGAACACAAATCTGCTATACGTACCTTTGAGAAAAGAATGCAGCAGAACATGGGCCAGGAAAGCAATAAGTATGGCGAGACTATTGTAGCACGCCACTTTCACGAATCCAGGCAACAGGTGAGTGATCTCAAATGGTGTGTCCTGGAGGAGATCAATGTCAGAATCGAATGCGGTGATCCCAATGCTTCTGAAACGAGAGGCATTTTGGATTTATACGTTACAATCCCTAGCACCATATGGCCTCAATGAAAATCTTAGTTTTAAGTGTTATTTATGATGTTTAAACATTAATTGTGATACCTGTTTAAAGTGTTATTCTTGAAACTTGAGCGTGCAATATGACGCCAGTATTGAGGACAAGATAATATTGATTTTATTGTTGTTTTTTAGTATGACGTGCTATGTATCCCACGTGACGATGGAGGGTATTTAAACGTTTTGCAGGATGGAGTACGCATGCTTGAAAAAAGGAAGAGAATCTTCCGAAACGTCGCATCACGTACTACAGCGCGACTATCCGCTCTGTCAGGAGTTCGAACAGAAAGATTGGGACTCCCAAGGAATATTGGACATATGCCATTGTGCAATCAATACGGCACCAGGTTTTTAACTTTTCACATTGCTGTTGTGTTGTTCACTTATCTATATATATGTGGAATATAAAGTAAAGTTTACCTTCTAAACTGCTTATGTGCGCCTTGAAGAATCTTTTGCTTATGGACTTTAAAATAAACCCCCTCCCTTTAACCGGGCCAAAAAAAAAAAATTTTTCCCTGTAGCAAAATTCACAAGCAAGGTTAAATACAGTTTTTCCCCTTTTTTGTGTAGTGTAAAAAAACACGCCAAATTTTTAACAGCACAAAAGCTGGAGTTTTTGGTTTGTCAATTATTTTTGGGGCAAATTTTTCATCCAGGGGGTTAAAATTAAACGTTGTTTTCTGCGGTGGGTGACTAAATAAACCCTCTTTTTACCGCCAAAAAATACATTTTTTCCTTTTAAGCATAATTCCAAAGCGAAAATTAAATACCCGGGTTTTTTTCTTCTTGTGTAAAACTAAAAAACACGGGCCATTTTTAAACGCTACAAAGCTGGTTAGTTTGTAGTTGCCCCAATTGTTTTTTCGCAATTTACAACCAGGGTTAATAAGTATTTTTCTGCAGTTGTACCGTAAAAGAAACCCCTTTTTTTACCCCCACAGAAAAAAAATTCTGTAAACATAATTTTATATCCGAAGGGGGTTTAAATTTTTTGCCTTTTTTTGTGCTTTGAAATTTTAGGGAAAAAAAACAAATTTTAAAAACGGCACATACAAGTCAATTTTTCCTGGGCCCAAATTTTGTGGGGCGCAATTTAAAGCCAAGGGTTACCCCCCAAATTGTTACTGAGGGGCTTTTTGGGTCAAATACAGGGGTGTATTTAAACATTACAAAAATTTCTTCATCAAACGTGTCAGTACATTTTTGAACAAAACAGTAAATTTTATCAGAGAGGTGGCAGGCCCCCTTCACCTGCGATGGCCCGAGGGGAAAAAACATTCCAGGGCCCAGGGCCCCCAGCCCCATCAAAAGGGGGAAACGGCCCGCAGGGGTCCCCTTCGGGGGGGGGGGGGGGGGGGGGCCACAAAATTTCCCGCTTTTCCCTCTACGGCCGTGGTGGGTTTTTTAGCAACCCCAATTTTTTTGATTGGGTTTACCCCGGTCATCCATTCCTCCTAGAAAGACATCTGACAACCCCAGCCCCAAAAGTCCGGGGGGGGGAAAAAGTCGAAAACAACCCCTTTTTGGGATGGCCCCGGGAAACGGGTCAGCGGCCCTTTACCTGTCCCCTAACCCCCCCCTGTGGTCCCATCCCGGTTTCCCCCAGCCAAAAGATTAAATATGTTTTGGTTTTGGGCCCCAGCCCCCACTTTTAAAAGGGGAGGGAAAAAACAATTTGGGAGGGGAGTCAGAAACTAATTGGCAGCGAAGAAATGGGGGGGAATTACCCCTCTTCTTTTCAGTAAAGGGGGGCAAAGTATTGATGTTGAGTTGTGGCATGGTTGGGGGAATGTTGTGAAGGGGGGAGCCTTTGCATACCAAAAAACCGGGGGTGAGGACAGCCCCGTGAACCGGGTTTTAAAAACAAATTGAGATGAGTAAACCGACCGCACTTTTGGGGGCCCCTGTGGAAAGGGAAGGGGGTTTATCATCGTCAGGGGAAGAGGGGGCGGGCAGCCCTTTCGCGGGCAGGGGCCCGGGCGAGCCCAGCAAGTGGGTTTGTGTTGGGGCCCCCCCAGTCAGCAGGTATACGCAAATGTGAGGGTTTTAAAACCAAGCCCCGGGCCAAAGGGGTTTTTAAAAAGCCCCTTTGCTTGCGCAAAGGGGTTTTTTCCCCCAAAAAAGGTAAAGGGGGCCAGGAGTTTTTAGGAGGGAGGCGGCGGCAGTAGTCACTCAGTGCGGAAATTGGCCCAAGGGAAAAACCGATACTCGGGGGGGGGTGGGATTTTTTTTAAAAAACGGGAAGGGGGCGAAATTGGGGTTTTTTGTTTAAAAGTTTTAGTCGAAAAAAGAAGGTAGCCAGGGAGGGTAACGAGGTCACCAAGGGCCCGCGGTTTAAAAAACATGGGGCGTCCCATCCCCCCGGCCCTTGCGGGGGAAAAACTTGGCTTTCCCGATGTGGTTTTGGGCCCCCCCCTGCCGGGTTTTTTTGGAAAAACCCCCAACCCCGCTTTAAACAAACGCCCAGGCCCAGTTGGTCATTTCGAATTTCCATTTTTTGGGGAAACCTTTCCCAACCTTTTCCCCCACCCCAAAGGGAGCTGTTTCTTTGAACCCTCATTTTCCGGGCCAAAAAAAGCTCCTGCTTTCCTCGCTTTCTCCCTGGCGCCCACCCGTTCTTCAGCGAAAGGGGTTTTCAAAAGAGACAACAGTAAAGCCCTCCAACCATCCTGGGGGCAGAAGCTGACCGTGTTTTTTGTCCAAGTTATGGTTTTGGGTTCTTTTCAGCCCCCCCTTTTCAAATGGGAGACTCTTTCACCAAGGTTTTAAAAAGAACTAATGGCTTTGGTTTTCCGAGCCGGGGATGGCGAATTCCCCGCCTTTTTTCTTTTCCCAAAAAGGCCCCGGGACCACACTTCAAAAATATGTTTTAAAAAGGGAAAGGGGGGGCCAGTCCTTTTAGCTTTTTCGGTTTTTTCCCAAAAGGGGCCCACGGGGGAAAACGCGGACACTGGAGCTTTTAACCCATGGTTAGGGCCAAATTAAATTGGGCCTTTACGGCCCCACTGGGGTGGGGAAGTGCTTCCTGCCCCGGCCCCCCCCCAACAACTTGGACAGGAAACCCGGCCCCTTTCTCCCCTCCACGGTTTTTCAAACTTTTGGCCCCTGCCCAAAGTCCGTCTCCTCCTCCTCCACCAAACCCCCACCATCTCAGGCCCCCCCAAAAAAGTACTTTCTCCATATACCCCATGTGTAGGGCCCCGGTGTCACGCAGTTCTACAAAATGGCTTGCCTTCGGGAAAATAAGTCACCAGGGAGGAAAAAACTCCCGTCATGAAACAAAATCATGTGGGCTTTTTTCCGGCCCCAAACTCAAAAACGGGGGGGAAAAAGGGTGGAAAAGGACAAAGGGAGTAAACATGGTGTTTCCCCGTGGGAACCCGGGGGGGATATTCCCCCTGGCCCCCTGCAGGCCCCATGTTTTCAATCTGGTTTTTTTGAAAAAAAGGGTTTCCCGAAGTCTTCCACCGACTTCAAAAACATTCTGAAAATGGGCCCCCAAACTGTGCAAAGCACTTTTATCCATTTTTGTACAAAGGGCCCCCAACACCCTCCCCCGATTTTCAGCGGCCCGAACGGCCTCCCCCCGCACACTCCCAAAATTGGGGGGTTTCCCCACATTGGAATTCCCCCTGCCCCGTTGGATCGACTGTATGAAAGAAAAGGCCCCCTTTAAAGATTTTTTTGGGTGTTCCAGGCTGAAAGGGAGTACTCCTCTGTGCAACTTTATTGTCAGCCAGTGGGAGCTCATGCCCTGAACACCTGGCCCTTTGTTTTAGGCCATTCGAGGGGCAAAGTTAAAAAGTCAGTCCCCCAGGGTACGGGATTTAAAAAAAACGTTTATTTCCCCTGCTTCCCGTTTCCCGGAACAGATTTCCCGAAAAATCTGTTGGGCAGGGGACCCGGAGACCCGGGGGGACCACATCTCGCGGGGCCACCCTGAAAAAAAGGGGGCCCCGGGGGGGGCTGAAATGGAGGAGGATGGGGGAGGGCCTTGGAGCAGAAAACATTGTCTGGTAAAATTTGTGGAATTTTTTTTACCCAGGTGACAAGAAAAGGGGGAGCAGGGGCAGCTGTAGGGAAAGGGGGGATGGAAGGGGAAGATTTAGGAAAAATTACCCCCCAAGCACCCTTTGGGAGGGATGCAGGGGGGGATGGAGGCAGGGGGCCCCCCGGAGTACTTGGCAGATGGCCCGCGCATGCTGAAATTTTCCTGACATGACAAACCGAATTGTCACCATGCAGAGGGGTGACTTTTTGGTTTCCCCCCTTTTTTGGGGCCCCCTCGCTCCCCGGTCCAAAATGGGAGCCTTTTTCCCAGTTTTGAGGGGGGAGGACAAACTCATTACTATAGGGAAACCCCTCCAAAGTCAGTTGGCCGCGGGGCCAAATGTGGGGCTTTCGTCCCCCCTTGACAGGTCTGCCCGGGGGGGTTTTTCAGCGCTCACGTACTATGCCCCCTGCTTGGGGGAAGGGTGGTGGGGGGAAGGGGGGGAGCCGGGTACCGTACTCAGCGCAACCTAGTCTGGTTTCATTTCAGGAGCTTTTTTACCTTTTCACCCGCCTAGTGAGGGGGGCAGTAGCAAGCAGAGGGGGCCCAAAAAAGCGGGCCCCTAAACCCAACAGGGGGTGGCCTATTTGGGCCACAGCACTCTCCCACCCCATTTAAAGAAGTTTGGGCTGGCAAAACCTGGGGCACCCAAAAACGGGAAATCTGTGGCCGAAACTTGTCGAGTTTGCAGGGGGAAAAAGGGCTGTCCTCCCCCGGCCAGTAGTGTTGGGGCTTTAGAGCGGGTGTTGGGGTTGGGGCGGGGGGGCCATCGTTCCCCCAAAGAGAACCTCCCTTTTTCCAACAGGAAATGTGGAAAGGGTTTGCCCTTTGTCAAGTTTTAAATTTCAAGCGGGGGATGGGCCCAGGTTTTTCCACACCCCAAATGCCTTGGCGTCGGGACTACATCAGCCATGATCCCCTACCCAAAACTGTGAAAAATTGAGGGGGGTTTTTAAAAACCTCCCTGCCTCACCCACTTTTCGATCCCCAACCCCCCGCCTGATCCCCACACATTTTCTGACATTTTTCTCCATCTGCCCCCAACCCATCTTTACCGGGGACTGGTTTTTGCCACCCCCCTTTCCACACTTTTGTCATTGTTGCCACTTCTGCCCTCATACGGGCTGCTCTGTTGCTGGGGCCGTAAAATCCACATTTGTGCCCATTGTACCCCACTCTTGCCCTCATTGCTGTTGCTCTGCCGCCGTCACACCCACTCTCTGTCATTGCTGCCACTCTGTGGTATCCCTGTTTTCCCAAAACTCCAGAATATCATTGTCCCGTTTGCCCTGACCCCCTTTGTGCAGCCGCCGTCACCTCCCTCTCTTTTATTGTCCCAAATTTGGGGGCCTTACTCCAGTTTTTGCCCTCCAAAATTCATTGTCCCACTGTCTAAACCTCATGTGCTGCCCCCGACCTACCACTCTTGTAAATTTTTGCCATTTTTGGGGCCCTTACTACTCTTTTGCCCCCCTCCGAATTTTCATTTGCCACTGTTGACCTCTTGCTGTGCCACCTTCCCCTCCACCTCTGTCATTGTGTTTTCCTCTGGGGGCCCTATTTCCGTTTTTGCCACCCCCAGAATGTCATTGTGCCACTGTCTAAACCTAATGCTGCTGCCCCCCGTCATTTCCCCCCCTCTGTCATTGTCCCCAACTCTGTGGCCTTCTCCCAAGTTTTTTCCCCCCCAAAGGAATGTCTTTTTTGTGCCCCTGTCTAAACCCCCATGTGCTGTGCCGGGGCCCTTTCCAACTGTGTAAAATTGTGCACTGTTTTGCCCTCAGGGGCTTTTTTGGGGCTGGGGCCTTTTCCCGGGGACCTACCCCACGGGTTTTTTTTGGTGAAACTGTTTTTGCCTCAGGGCTCCCGGGCTGGGTGCCCGTCTTTGACCTACACACTGTGTCTTTGTGCCACTCTGGGGCCCACCCCTGTTTTTGCCCCCTCTAGAATGTCAATTGTGCCCCCTTTCGGGACCTCATGTGCTGTGGTTTGCTCCCAATCACCCCACACTCTGTCACTGATGTTGCCCCTGAGTCTCAGCTTTTTTTTTTTCCCACCCGTCGCTGCTTGACTTTTTTGGCTTTTTTCCCCGTTTTGAGTTTTTTGGTCATTTTTGGGCCCTTTTAAAAGGGGCCCAGGGAAATTTTATAGTGAGCGGGGGCCACTTTCTGCGGGTCATATTTAAAACACAAACATTGTATGAAGCCCAAACCAAAGCTCCCTCTGCTTTTTAAAGCAGGGCCCAAAACGTTTACGCACCCTGCAGGCTTTGGAAACCCTGGAAATAGCCTTTTTTTTAAACGCGATTCGTGCCAAAATTTAATTCGGGACGAAGAAAATTTTTGGTGGGAAAATTTCGGCAAAGTAAACCAAAACTGAATTTTTTAGAAATTGGGCCCCATCTCTAGAAATTTACGACCCCCCGAAATTATCCCTTTGTGACATACCCTTAATTTTTTTAAATCAACCCTTGCCCCCGGGACCCCCCGGGGTTGTGTGTTTTTCTCTTTTCTTATCATTTTTATACTGTAAACCTTTGGGTTTTCCTAACATTTTAAAAATTGGGGTTTAAAAATTAGATTAATATATTTTTAAAAGTATTTAACTAAAGGTTATATTTTAGTGGAAAAGAATATTTGTTTATTGTGATTTTTTTTTGTAATAGTCCCATTTCACTTTGGTTTTTCCCACTGTGATAAATCTGAATAAAGGGTAATATCCCAATAAATGGGAATGAAGGGAAAAATTATTTCTTTTTTAATAACATTTTTTTTTCAAGTATAGGAAAAAAATATAGAATCACTCAACGTAAAGGAAAAAAACTAAAAACCCCCAACAAAAAAAAATTCCTAGTTTTTTGGGTAAAAATTTTTATTTTCCCTTTTCTGACTTTTTTCTTTTCCCCTTAAATTCTTAAACCCAAAGAAAAAAATATTTTTACATAAAGTTTTGTTTTTTTTTTGGGTGCAGAGCGTTGACCAACCCAGCTTTGAGGGATGAAGCCTTGTTAAATTCTTTTTAATTTTCCCCCAAAAAATTTTTTTTGAAAAGTGTCATCCGGAATGGGGAAAGTAAATTTTTGCCCGTCCTGTTTTTTTAAAATTTAAAGGCATACACCCTTTCTTGTAAAAAAAAACTGTCTAGGTCTAAAAACCTTTCTTTGTTCCCATGGGAAACCCAAATTTAAGAACTCCACTTTCATTCATAATGCTCTGAAAAAATGAAAGGGGGGCTCTGATTGGTTGCTATGAGCAACAAAAAAAGTCTTAGATCTAGACAGTTTTCACACATGTCCCCCATAGTGTTTTGAGTTTTATATCCTGAAGCTTTGATGTCTTCCTTGGTTTATCTGCATGTTTTTCTTTTATAACCTTCCTGTTTTGCTTATACTTGCACGGGTGGTTTCCCCCACAAGTGACTGGGGAAAAAACCCGTTTTTTTTGCCACCTCAGTGTTTTAAATCCTATCTTTAAAGAACCCATATAATTTATTTTTTTAAAAAATTTTTTCAAAATTTAAAACGCCTTATCGAGGGCATTTGTTTTTTTCATTATGTAATATTGGAAAAACCCATTGTCTGAGTGCTTGCCCTTTTTAAATTTCAGGGCTAAAAATTTTCATTTTAAAAACTTTTCCGGGGATTTATTTTAGAATGGGAAATTTTAAAAAGGGATTTTATATTTTTTTCCTTCATCTGGAAAAAAATATATCGCTAATTGTAATGGTATTCGGGGATTTAAAAAACATTTTTTTTGGGATTTAGATCTTTGATTTTTTACCCGTATTTTAGCTAAGAAGTAAAAAAAAAAGAAGGGGAAAAAAATCCCTTTTTTGGGAGTAACCCTTTAAATTTTTGCCCGGGGTTTTTTAAAATAATTCCCTTTTTTACAAAAAACCCAAAATTTCCCTTTGGTAAACCCCTTTTTATAATTCTATGATATTTTACCCTCTCTTTTTTACCCCCAAAAAATGTGAAAATCTTGGGTTTAATTTCATTTGTCAAAATTAACAATAAAATGTACATCAATACAATATTATTCAATATCAGCAGGGAAACTCTGAATTTAAATTCAATACTACAAAAAGGAGAACTAACTCAGTCAACACTATAAAAAGCCAAGAAACAATCTTTATCGAAAATACAATAATTAGAGGGTGGGCGAAAATTGATTTTTAAAAGAAGTGGAATTTTGTTTAGAATTTCAAAGGAAAATTTTGGTTTGGGAAAAAGTCGAACTTTGGGGTACTTCAGGTGAACGAAAAAAAAAAAAAAGGGGTTAAAAATGTGCTTTTGATTTATTAAAAAGGCTGCCCAGAAAATGGCCTAAAATGGGGGAAAGCAATTGGGAGGAAGAAGGGGATAGCCCCGCTTGGGCATTGCAGAGATTTAAGCCCAAACAAACCGGCGGATTTTTGTGACGTCACCGAAATATATAAATCCGGGGGGCGACGCCCTGAGCCCCACCTCCTCTCAATGTTTTCATCAGGGGAAAGGGGCTGCCGTGGCTGTTTGCTCTTACTGAAGAAAATTTAAATTTTTTTATAAACATTTCTGGTGGGGGGTCTCACTTGCTCAGAGAAGTTTTCTCTTAATGTTCTATTTTTTAATTTTTTTTGGGGTATTGGATCGAAAACCAGTGTGCGTCCACGCAGCTGCATTACATTCAATTTTCCCAAGGGGGGATCTAAAACCCCGTTTCCCCGTTGAATTTTATTTAAAAAAACATTTTTTCAAAACCAATACCCCTTCATTTTTTGGGTGCTCAAATTTTTATTTTTGCAATTTAAATCCAGGGGTTTAATTTTTAAACGTTTTTTTTTGCTGGTGTGCTGAACCCCAAAAAAACCTTTTTCAACCCAAAAAAATATAAAATTTTTCCCGAGCCTAATTCACAAGGGAAAGGTTTTTAAATTTTTAAATGTATCCTTTTTTTGTGGGTAGAAAAAACCAATTGTAAAAACGCTACAAAGCTACTAGTTTTCGGGGCTCCCAAATTCTTTGGGGCCCAAATTTTTATCCAGGGGTTTTAAATTTCGTTGTTTTGCTGGGGTGCTGACAAAAATAAAACCTCCCCTTTTTAATGCCAAAAAAAATAAATTTTTTCCCCGTACCTAATTTCCCAAACAAAGGTTAATTAAGATTATCTCTTGTTTTTGTGGCGTAGGGGAAAACACGCAAATTGTAACACCTACAAAACTACTTTTGTGCGGGTCAATTTTTTTTGGCGCAATTTTCATCCAGGGGGTTTAATTAAACGTTTTTTGCTGGGGGTTTCTGAATAAAAAAAACCGTCTTTTTCAAACCCAAAAAAACTTTTACATTTTTCCCGTAGCCTAATTTCTGTCGGGAAAAGGTTTAAATTTAAACCTTTTGTGCTTTTACCCTTTATAAAACACACAGATTTTTAAACGACACATCAAGAAATTTTTTCCTTCCCCTTTTTGGAGCGCCTTTTTATCCAAGGGTTTTCCCCCGCTTGTTACTGGGTTTATTTTGGGGGTCAAAAACAGGGTTTTATTTTATCATAAAAAAAAATAAAAATCCCTTTCAAACAGTGTCTTTTCATTTTAGAACAAACAGTATGTTTAAAACAAGAGGGGGCAGGGTTTTGCACCTGCGAGTGGCCCCGGGCACAAACAATTTCCCGGAACAAGGCCCCCGGTCGCGCACAGCAAGGGGACGTGCAGAAAGGGGCACTCGGGGGGGAGGCCAGAAAAAACCTTTTCCCTCTAGCGGGGGGGGTGTTATTTTAGCAAAAACCCCAAAAGGGGTTTTTATTTGGTTGAAATAGGTCATCCTTTTTCCCCCCAGGGTGACATCTGACAACCCCACCAAAGGGGTCGGTGGGGAAACCTTTTGACACAAACCCTTTTTTTGGCCAATTTGGCCCGGTTTTCGGGGGCAGCGGCCCTCCCTGTCCTCAGCCCGCCTCTGTTCCCCTCCGGTTCCCCCACCAGGGGATTACTATGTGGTTCTGGGTCAGCCCCCACTATAAGCGGGGGATGAACAATTTTTAGGGGGGCATTCAGCAAACTACTTGGCACGGAAAAAAAAATGGGGGCCAAAAATCGCCTGCTTCTTGCCGTAGGGGGCCCAAAATATAATGTGGAGAGTGGCATGGGAAAAGGGCCCTGTGAGATTTAGCCTCGGCATACCAAGACCGGGATGGGGGACAGCAGTGAAAGATGAAACACAAATGATGATGATTAGCCGACGCACTTGGGAAACCGGGGAGGCAAGGGCCCTTTATCAAAAGTCAAGAGGGCTAAACTTGGCGCCCGGCCCCAGCGCAGCCAGCAAGTGGGTAGTGTGGGGCCCGGGGATTCCGCAGGATAGCGCAGTTTTGAGGTCGGGGCCCCAAACGGCCACGGGGGAAAAAAACCCCCTTTGCAGGGCCCAAAAAAGTAGGCCCCACAGGGGCTCAGCGAGGCAGCGGCCCGGGGAAATAGTCCTCATGGCGGGGGGTTGGGGTAAAATCCGATTTGGGGGTGTGGGGAGTTCTTTTTCTAATCCACCGGAGGAAATGAATATGGTGGGATATGTTAAAATCTGTGGGCAAAAAAGAAGCGGGCCCGGGAGCTAAAAGTTTGGGGACCACGGCCCTGCGTCAACACATGCCCCGTCACCAAACCGGGGGCCTGGGAGAAACGGGCTAGATGTGGTGGGGCCATCCTGCCGCCGCAGCAAACAGCCAAACAGCAGCGCGCCCCGTGGCACGCATGCCATTGCAGCCAGTCAGGGTCCACCACCCTGCAGAAAAGGGGGCGTTTTCTCTTTGAAAATCATCCCCGGTTCCCGATGTCCCCAGCCCTCGGTATCATGGTGCCACAGTCGTTCACGAGGGGATTGCAAAAGGGGGGGGAAAAAGAAATTTTGCGTCCAACCCTCCTAAGGGGGCAGAAGTACCGTTTCTCCTTCCAAGTTGTTTGGGACCCGGGAAAATTTTCCCCCCCTTTCCCCAAAAGGTGGACTCTGCACCGTTTTAGAGAAATAATGGCTTTGCCGAGCCAAAAAGGAAGTAAGTATCACTTCATAAAAATGTTTTGAACAGAAAAGGGGGGCCAAGGGCCTTTACTTATCGGTTTGTTTTCCCAAGGTTTCAAAGGCCCCCTGGAACCCGTCTGGAGTTGTAACTACGGTCGGGCCAGTCTTGTCCTTTTCGGGCCCCCTGAGTGAATGGGGCTTCCAGTACCGGCACACCCAAAAACTTGGAAAAGGAGAGGCCGCTTTCTCCTCCACGTTTTTTTAAAATGCCCGCACCCCGCGCCAAATGTCCGGGCCCCCTCCTCCTCCACCACCCCCACCACCCCTCTCACCTCCACAAGTTTCTGCTCCCTCTACCACATGTGTAAGGGGACGCGGTGTCACGAAATTTCTACCCTTTGGGTTGGGCCCCGGGGGAAAGAAAATCCCAGGGGGGGAGGAACGGGTCTGCCCACATGCCCGCAAGAAAACGATATTTGGCCCTTTTTCCGCCCAACTGCAAATCGGAAAACCCTGGTGAGGAAATGGGAAAGGGAAAATTGTTTCCCCGCTGCACCGAGGAAAGGGGGGTGGTCCAAGGCCCCTGCTTTGGGGCACCCTGTTTCAAAACTGGTTGTTTAAAAGGGTTTCCCGAAGTCTTCCACCGATCTTTAGAACATTCTGAAAAAGGCCCGGAAAGGGGCATGCACTTTACCCCCTTCCCTAAAAAAGCCAGGAAAACCCTCCTCGAGTTTTAGCGGCCCGGGAAAGGCCTCCCCCAAAACACCTTTTGATATGCGATGTCTCCACCCCCCTGGAATTCCAGCCTGCACATTTTGGCCGGGCTGTATTAACAGGGAAAGGGCCCTTAACGATTTTTTTATGATTTCCCGGCCCGACAGAAGTACTCCCCCGTTAAAATTTTTATGCAGCCAGGGGGGGCAGCTCATCGTGACACCTGCCGTTTTTTTGAGGCCCTTCAGGGGGGAAACGTTTTTTGTTGTCGCCAGGTAGGGATTTAATTCATTTCCCCTGCTTCAAGTCCCGGAACAGATGCGGAAAAAAACTTGTTTGGGGGAGGGGGGCGGAAGTGTGGGACTACATCTCGTGGCCCCCATGAGGCCCCGGGGTGGGGGGCTGAAATGGAAAGGAGGAGGACGGGGACATTGGACAGAAAACATTGGGCCTGGTGAAAAAAAGGGGGATTTTTCTACCCAAATGAAAAGAGAGGAAAAAAACAGGGGCAATGGGGGAGGTGGGATGGGATGAGGGCGACGAGGGGATGACCCCCAAGGGGACCGTGGCCCGTATACATTTGGGAAAAGGAGGAAGGGGGCCCCTCGGAGTCCCCTTGTGCAGATGGCCCGGGAGCCCTGCTTATTTGCCTGGCTTTGTGAAAGCCGAATAGTTTAGAATCCCGGGAGGGGATGGGCTTTGGGTCTCCACCCTATTGGCCCTTTCTAACCCGGGCCAAAAAAGGGGGCCCTTTCCCAGCTATTGAGAGGGAAGACAAAATCAAATACTTAGGGAAACTCCCCGTAAACCAGTTTGGGTGCTTTCCTATGTGCGGGATCCCCTCCCCCCCTTTACAGGTTGGGCCCGGGGGGTTTCCCAGCGCTCACCGTTTCTAATGCCGCGGCTGCCCGGGGGGAAAGGGGGGGGGGGTAGGGGCAGTACCAGCTTTCCTTTAGTAGTAACCTAAGTCTGGGGTCACTGAAGAGCATTCCTTCACCCCCCAGTGAGGGGGGCATTCCCCCAGGGAGCAGCAGGACCTGGACAGTCCCCCGAACCCAAAGGTTGGGGGCCTACTTGGACACACTCTGCCAAACCCCAGTTGAAGATCTGGGACTACCCGGGGGACCAAAAATTTATGTGTGGGGCCGCAACTTGCTGAGTTTTGCAGTTTGGAAAGGCCCCTTTCCCGCCCGGCCAGTATGTTGGGATCAGAGGGGGTGTTCCAGTGCGCTGGGGGCCATCATTACCCCAAGGGGAACCCGCTTGTCCACGGGGAAAAGTGGAACGAAAATGACCTTTACCAAAGAAACAGGCGTGGATCGGCCAAAGGGTTTCCACACACCAGATGCCTTAGGCGTCAGTCTGGGGTTTAAAACTACTGCCTTTACCCCTAATTTTGAAAGCCCCCACCCACCTGAAGCCAACATCTGGTGACAGTTTTTTCCCCTCTGGGCCACCAAACCCTCTTTACCAGGGGCTGGGGATTGCCACCCACCTCAACCCTCTGTTCCCTTGTGCCACTTTTATGGGCCTCATGTGCTTTCTGCTGTTTTCTGTTGCCGTGACATCCTCCCCTGTATTGTGCCCCCTGTTGAACCCCATTTCTGCTGCTGTGGCTGGGTGCCCCTTTTCCTCCAACCCCTTTTGTCATTGTGCCCCCTGCCTGACCTCAAAAGCTGTGCCCCCGTGACCTCCCCCACTGTGTCAATTTTGCCACTCTGTTGGGTTCCTCCTGGTTTTTTCCCCCTCCAGAAAGGGCTTTTTGCCCTACCTTTTATCTCATGCTGCTGCTGTCGGGCCTTTCCCCACGTGTTTGTGCCCTCTGTGGCCTTTAAAACGTTTCCGCCTCCAAAAAGTTTTTTGGCCATTGGGCCCGATCTCATGCTGTGCTTGTCTGAACCCTTTACCCCTGTAATTTATTGTTTCCACTCTGTGGCCTAAAAACTGTTTTGGGCCCCCTCCAGAAAGTCATTTGCCACGCCGGAAACTCATACTGCTGCCGCGTGACCCCCCAAAACTGTGTAATTGTGCCCCTCTGTGGCCTAATACTGTTTTGGGGGCCCGCCTTTCCCCGAATGTTTATTTTTGGCCCCTGCCTGATTCCCGCGTTGCCGCCGGTGACCTCCACACTGTGTTTATTTGTGCCACTCTGTGGGCCCAATACTGTTTAGCCGCCTCCAAATTCATTGGGTGCCTCTGCCCCGCTCATACTGCTGCCGCCGTAACCCCCCCACGTGGATTGGCCACTCTGTGGCCTAATACTGTTTTGCCGCCTCCAAAATGTCCCTTGTGCCACTGCCTTTACTCATGCTGCGCTGTCGTGACCTCCACACTTTAAACATTGTGCCCTCTGTGGCCTAATATGTTTTGCCTCCCCCAGAAAGTCATTTTTGCAACGCCTGAAACCCCATTTCTGCTGCCCGGGGTGACCTCCGCTCTCAGTCCCCTTGTGCCAAACCCGTGGGTTCCTCGGGTTTTTTTTTTCCCACCTCCAGAATGGGCATTGGGGCCATTTCCTGACCCCATGCTGCGTGGCTGCCACCCTCACCTCCAAAACTCTGTCAATAATGTTTCCCCCCTGGGGCTCTCAGCTTGTTTTTTCCCAGCTTTCGCTGGCATGGGCTTTTTCAGGCTACATTCCCCCTTGAGTTTTTTTTGGTCCGTTTTGCCCTTTTTAAGTTTCCCAGGGAAATTTTTTAGTTTAAAAGGGCTAAGACGGCGGCAGTCCCTCTGCGTTTTTATAATAAAAAAACACAACAAAAGTAAAAAGACCAAACCCAAACTCCCTCTGCATATTTAAGCATGGGACAACTTTAAAAGCCCCCCGGGCTCTGTGCAGCCCCCCCAAATGCTGCTTTTTAAAGCAATTTTTTTGCCCAAAAAATTCGGGGCCGAATTTTTTTTTTGTCGGGGAAAAAAAGGGCCCAAAATTTTTCCCAATCGAATTTTTAGAAATTCGTTTCCCTCTTAACCAAAAAATCAAAAATAATTTTGTGGACGTTTTTGTGGAAAATACCAAGAAAAAAGTGCATATGACATCCATAAAACACAATGAAATACTAGTACAGGTTACCGGCTAATAAGATATTACATACAAGTAACAATTTACAGAATACATCAGCAGGGGAGTGAATTATGCGAAACGCGTGTTGGGTTGGCCCAGTGTTACTCCTTAAAAACCTTTTTTTACCCAAAGGGGTAAGACTAAAAAATAGTTTTTATAATAATGGGGACTATCGGGGAAAGAATGGCCCATGAAAACTTTAAATGTTTTTTAACTTTATAAATATTTTTTAAATTTGCCTATAAAAGAAAAATTTTAAAGCCCTTTTCTTTGTCCCTTGTAATTTTTGTCTTTTATTTTCCCAAAAAAACTCTAATTTTTTGGGGAAACCCCTTATATTTCTATTGTTTTTTTTTTTTTTTTTGCTAGTAATATGGTTTAACACTCTCTTATGTGGTATCATATCATGTTGTCATTATATTATTGCAATGCAGACTTTGGGCATTTAATAAGGCCCTCAGTATAACTTGGTATAGAAATAAACTGTTTTCACATATTAATAATCACTTAAAATGATTTATAGGCTCGGTTCACAATTCAGTAATTCTTTTCTATTATGTTTTGTTGCTACTTTGATGTACACAATAGCGCAGCATACGGAGATATTTCATAAAGTACAATAACAGGTTTTTTACTGAACCTTATGGACTCATTATAAGTGAATTGGAGTAAAAAAAATAAACAGATCCTAATAGATTATAACTGATTATAACATATTTGTCATCTTTCTAATAGATCCTATAAATATGGATCCTATGGTGCTAGTATGGAAATGGCCTTACATAAGCAAAAGTATGGAAATACTATGAAATTTCTGTTTGTAGAATACTATTCCTTATCAAGTTACTGTAAAATTGATGTAAATATATTAATGACATTTCTAATGGTGCAAATAAACATTCAAAATGAAAATGAGTGATATAATTTATTAAATCAGAAATTACTACAAAGGTCTATTTTCTGCAACATTTACTTCAGTATCCTAATGACATTGTCTTTAAGCAATAACCAATGCTATTTGAAGTAAAAGGAACATTTATAACTGTGTCAGCACAGACAAAACCTGTTATTCTGTAATAAAGCAGAAAAACAATTAGATAAATAACTTCCTTTTCTTGGATGATAATGTTTTGAAGGATATAGGTTCAAAATCAGGAAAAGTAATATTTCAGAAATCAAGACTATTCCATGTATCAGAATTGGAGACTTCAAACTACCAGCTTGATAGAAGGGCAAACTGGATCGAACCACGGTATTAAAACAAGAAGAAGGTGGTGGAACTGCACAGTAGGATAAATATATCAGAGGCACCCTTATCATGAGTTGTAAGCTTCCTTTGTGTACACCAAATGCTAGTGTCATCTGCAACACTAAAACTAAGGCAGGGTGTCAGTAAGTGTTGGTAAAGTGGATGATTTACAAACACTACTCAAGAAATAATGAACTGTGAAGCATCATGACATCACCGGTTAACCAAGCTCAATTGGTGTGCCACAGGGAAACGAATGCTCAAACAGCAAATGGAGAATTATCTATAAAGAACTAGGAAAAATCCATATCTCGACCCTGTTAACCTCAAGACCATTTGCACCTCTTTCAACATCTACAGAAATTAAAGAATAACAAACATCTAAAAAGTTTGATTAAAGCGTTTAAAAGGGAAGTTGAAGGGGTGTTTTGACGGTTCAAAATGCTCCTCTGGTTCAGCAGGGCGTGGTGAAAAATAGAAGAAGCATTTTTACCTCCTGGACACTGTTGTTCTGTTGTCACATGATCCCAGAAGAAGCTTTGCTTGTTCATCGTTCACGTGACAGATGTAACCAATCAAAGGCTGAAAACTTCATGTGCATATGACTGCTGCAGCCTCTGAATGGCTGGACCTGTCACATGAATGATGAATGGGCAAGGCTCAGGGGCTTTGCTAGGGTCTTAAAACATTCGGGGCACGGGCCCTTTGTTAGCGGTGAGTGTAAGGAACAGCCGCTGTCCGCTACGCATAGAGTGGGCTCAGCGTGTGAGCCTGCTTTATACATCCTTCATGCCATTTAGATGTTCAGGCACATCCATATGCATGAAGGGGATAATTAAACCCCGCCGCTAGCTTCCAGCAGCAGAGACTCTGCTCTTGACTGCCTTGCTGATGGTATCCGATCACATACCCCTTCCTCCCAGCCCACGGCCTACAGCATTGTCCCACTCCTAACTCCTGCTGGATTCAAAATATAGGTTGCACCCTCATTTTCTTCCCAAATTTGGGGCACAAAAGTGCCTCTTATAGTCTGAACAATACGGTATATGTGGTGATGTAGTTTAACTCCTAAATGACACAGCTGTTTTCCATTTTTTTTCTTTTTTCTTCTATAACTCTTTTTTTCATTTATGTTGATAGAGCCGTGTAAAGGCTTATTTTGTGCAGGATGAGCAGACATTTTTACTGGTACCATTTTGGGCAATATATGTTTTTTGATCACCTTGTATTCCAAATTTATGAGGCAAAGTATATAAAAAATCCTGGTAGTGTTTAATTTTTTTACAGCACTTACTGTGGGGCATAAACACGATTACAGCAATACCCAATTCATACCATTCTAATACCCATAACTTTTTTTCATTGGTACTGTTCTGAGGCTCATGGGACTTTTTGATTGCTTTTTATTCAATTTCTTGTTCAGTGGGATGAACAAAAAATTTTTTTTTTAGCAGTGTTCATGGAGGGGGTAAAATATCAGTTTTATAGCACTGGGTTGATACGCACACGGTGATGCCAAATATGTGTACTTTTTTTTACAATTTTTCATTCACAAGCATTTGTAATGGGGAAAAGGTTATATGTGTGTTTTTTTTATTTGTATATACTGTTCCTGTGTGTATATTACAGTATATATATATTTATATACACACTACACCAATATATATATATATATATATATATATATATAAACACACAACACACAAACACACAACACACACCACACACCACACACACGTGTTACTTCACACAGGAACAGTATATACTCAAATATAACACCCAGATAAGTATTATACATGTATATACTGTACATGTGTGTGGTGTGTGTGTGTATATATATATATATATATATATATATATATATATATATATATATATAATATATTATAATATATATATATAGTGGTGTGTATATAAATATATACTGTAATATACACATAGGAACAGCATATACACATGTCCAGTATTTACCTGTGTGTTACATTTGTGTATATACTGTCCCTATGTGTATGTATATACTAATATACTGTACCTCTGTGACACAGGTCCAGTATATGAGCATAGACATGTGAGGTGGGGGCATAGCGCTCCATCCTGCCTCAGGACATACCTTATGCAGGGTCACTGGGGTCTTAGAAGCTCCTGGGCTGTTTAGGCAGCTCTGGAAGACTTGAGGAAACCAGAAACTCGTTCTGGTTTCCATAGTGATGGGGCCGACGATCTGCTGCAGGAGCCGTCAGAAGCAGGCAGGGAACCTTGCTGTCGGTGCTGTAGCTCCGGGGGAGGGCTGTGCAGGGAGCACAGAAGAGGAGGGGCTGCTCTCACTGCTCCCTGAGAGTGCTGAGGCTCTGGAGGTGGGCGGAGCTTCTCACTGCAGCGAGCAGAGAGAGTTAGGAGACTAATCATTCGGGGCAGAAGGCTTTACATCCGGGGCTTCTGCCCCGAATGATACTGCCTAGCGACGCCCCTGGCAAGGCTACTGTCAGGATCACTGGGACAACTGCAGCAATGTAGACACACTGGGAGGATACTTCTTAAAGTGCATAGAATTTATTGTAACAAATAGTAGCAAACAGCTTACAATACTAAAACAGTGAAAGTTACTTGCTCTTAGATGCTCAATGCATAGTGGTCCGACTGTCCGAATCTATGCGAGGTGGAAGTCCATATTGCAACCACATAGCACACCGTCTCCTTTCCTTTCTTGGAGAACGCAGAAGGAGCGTCCAGCTGGACTTCAGTTGCATAGTTACCAGTACATACTATTGGACAACTGCAGCAATGACATGTGTGTGTCCAGGAGGTAAGTCTGATTCTCCTCCTCTATTTTTCATCATGCTCTGATGAACTAATGAGCATTTTCAACCTTTAGAACACCAATTTAAATTAAGTGAATTAACAGTGACTATAAAATTTATTTTTTTAGTAGGGTCAGAATGACAGGCAAGCAGTACTAGGTTGTAATGAATGGGGTGCAACGGTACAATTGGACAACTGTAATTGCACACTACAGTTTTATGCAGTTTATTAGTATTGCAGAACATGGTACACGTGATTACATTCACTAGTACCCTAGGGGGACTAAAAATAGCATTAAAAAAGAAACATAATTGGAAGTCCTGTGTCTAGAAAAGTCTATTAATATATAACCTTCTCTATCCTGCATGATAAACATTGGAGTGTCTTTTTTGGTTTCTTTGCCATCCCAAATAATGAAAAAAAGCATTAAAAAAAAATCACAGATATCCAGTGCCAAGGAAAACGATATTTCAGCCTGCAAAAAGCAAACCCTCACACAGATCCAGAGACAGAAAAATAAAAAATGTTACTGGTTTTAAACAATGGAGCACTAAAGAAAATTAAGGAAAAAAATTATTTTATTTGCACTGACTCACAAAGCAGCATTAAATGTGATTTATACTGCATCTCCAGCTCAGTTCTGCTTTTTTTCCCTATTCCACCTTGCTCGGGAGAGTAGCCGCAGACAATGTGGGCGACATGTATGAATTTTGTTGCCCAGACAGCAAGTGGGTGTGGAGCAGAAGTTTGGAGATTTGAGAAATGGCAGCCCAGAGGAGCAGAGATGCAAGCACATCCATGGTCCGGAGCAGAGACTGTGGTGTGCATTCTGACAATTGCTATATTGTTTGCCTTTATTATATAGCCTATGAAGAAACATATGACATAGTGGGGATAACTGAGATGTGGCTGAATGAGAGCTATGACTGGGTGGTTAACTGACATGGTTACAGTCTATTTAGAAGAGATCATAAAAACCGAAAGGGGTTAGGTATATGTTTTTTTTATAAAATCCTGTCTGAAGCAAAACGCTACGGGAAGATATTGATACAGGAAAAGAACATGTGGAGTCATTATGGGTAGATATAAATGGGGGGTAATAAAAATAATAAAATTCTATTGCAGGTCTGCTATAAGTCACCAAATATAACACAACCCATGGAAGATGTACTCCTCAGACTAATAGAAAGGTGGGAGTCATAATGAGGTTGTTATTATGGGTGACTTCAACTACCCCAACATAAATTGGGAAATTGAAAGCTGTGGATGGAATAAAGGAAACAGGTTTTTATCAATTATTAAAGATAATACCTTTCCCAACTGTTGCAGGAGCCGAATAAAGGGAAGGCCCTTTTGGACTTAATATTGACTAACATATATGACAGAGTAACAAAGGTTCAGGTTGAGGGGCACCTAGGAAATAGTGACCACAATGTAATTTCCAATTATCCTTCAATGGAGTATTTAGTCAAGAAACCACAAAAACATTGAATTTCAGGAAGGTTAATCTCAATCTGCTTAGAGAGGCCCTAAACTGCATTGATTGGGATAAGGTCTTCAAAAATAAAATAAAAGAACAGAAAAAATGGAAGATCTTTAAAAACATTTTAAGCACCCATATACCTTATGAAAATATAGTGATAAGAAACAGGAAAAAAACAATGTCGATCAACAGAGATGTAAAGGAGGCAATAAGTAACAAAAAAAAAGGTTTTAGCCTACTAAAACAGGAGAGCAACAAAGAAGCACTAAAAAAACTGTAAGGAAAAAAACTAAATATGTAAAATGATGATAAAGGCAGCAAAACTGGAGACAGAAAGGCATATTGAAAGAACACATACAAAGAGACCACACACAGTAAATGTGGTGGTTCACAGTCGAACCTCTTAACTAGTGATGAGCGATTACGTCGACTATCGTCATCGGGTCGATAGTCGATATCGGCAATTACCAAGACGATTTCCGATAGTCAATAATAGATTATCGCCGATGACCATTAAAGTCTATGGGAGAGGAACAACATCTTCATTCTCACACCCAAACAGGGCTGGAGAAGCTGGAATTAACATCCACAACAGTCAAATGGATACGTGCTACATCTTAGGCAACACACTTAGGTTATAAAAGCCACAGAAAAAAAGTCACAGACCATTCACTATCACTGTCTTGTACCACAGAATGACCCTTAAACCTGCATGACCCACAAATTAAAAAGTGCCAGAAGGCAGTATAATTTGAACCATCATTTTACTTGAACTGGACATTGAATATCCCTGTTCTGGAACGCAGCATGAGCCCCAAACCTGCATGAACCCAGATTAAAAAGTGCCGGAAAAAGGAGTCTTTCAACCACCATTTTAGTAGAACTGGACATAGACTATCCCGGTCCTGGGCCACAGCATGAGCCCCAAACCTGCATGACCCCAGATTAAAAAGTGCCGGAAAAAGGAGTCTTTCAACCACCATTTTAGTTTCACTGGACATTGACTATATCTGTCCTGAGCCACAACATGAGCCCCAAACCTGCATGACCCCCAGATTTAAAAAGTGCCGGAAAAAGGAGTCTTTCAACCACCATTTTAGTTGAACTGGACATTGACTATACCTGTCCTAGGTAACCTACATCTGTTCAAGTCTTCCTGTACCTCCCTTGTACAATTCAGAGGAATATTTGTATCAGCTATTTTGTGCATGCCAGTTTTTTAGTAGTTTAATTCTAGAAAACACATTTTTAAAATAGGATGGAATCCCACCACATCTTTGTTTCTCTTTTTTTTAATGTATTAAATGGGTTGTCTCACTACAGGGATTGCTAGCTCTGTTAAATATCTTGCAAAAACAAGTCATTTTGCAATATGTGTCCATTAACAGTGTCCTACCTATTCCTGTTTTTGACAGCACCATCACCCTTGAGCCACTTTTGACAATTGTAAAGAACAAATGTTTGTTAGAAACATTTTTTTTTATAATAGAAACCTGTAGTATAGCTGCATATCACAGCAAAATGCCCCCAAAAATTGAAAACATGACCTTTGAGACACTTTTGACAATTGTGAAGAACAAATGTTTGTTAGAAACAACATTTTTTTTATAATAGAAACCTGTAGTATAGCTGCATTTCACAGCAAAATGCCCCCAAAAATTCAAAACATGACCCTTAAGCCACTTTTGACAATTGTGAAGAACAAATGTCTGTTAGAAACCACATTTTTTTTATAATAGGACCTGTAGTATAGCTGCATTTCACAGCAAAATGCCACCAAAAATTCAAAACATGACCCATGAGCCACTTTTGACAATTGTGAAGAACAAATGTCTGTTAGAACCAACATTTTTTAGAATAGGACCTGTAGTATTCCTGCATTTCAAAGCAGCATGACCCATAAAATTATAAAAATGACTTCTCAGCCACTGTTAAAAATTGTGAGGGAGAAATGCCACTTAAAAGCCACATTTCTGTTCCAAAGGACCATGATTATAGTTGTATCTCACAGCACAATGACCCCAAAAAATTATAAAAATGACTTCTCAGCCACTGTTAAAAATTGTGAGGGAGAAATGCCACTTAAAAGCTACATTTCTGTTCCAAAGGACCATGATTATAGTTGTATCTCACAGCACCATGACCCCAAAACCATTGACAATGCGAAAAATTCTAAAGATGAAGTAAGTAAATGGAATACGGTTTTGTCATGAAAATTGCTGTTTTTACAGTCTCCTCACAGCAAACCAGCAAAGAACTTTGGGAACTGAGAAAAAAATTGCAGTAATAAAAATTTTTAAAAAAAAATTTTCAAGAGACAATTCTCTTTGAGAGGAATGTGAAGCAGACTGGCAACTAATCAGTGACCTCGGAATTGGGGCCACAACATCATCAGAATCCATGCATGATTTATCTTGATGAAGTCAAATGATCAACATTTCTGGGAAGCTGGATGTGTTTGTCTGTAATGACGCCTCCAGCTGTGCTGAAGGTCCGCTGCTGGGCAGGACAACACCTCTATGGCGTGGCGAGAGAGCTCAGGCCATTCATCCATTTTGGATACCCAGCAGTCAATTGGGTCCGGAAAACATCCAAAAACATCGGTGTTGAGACGCAGATAGTCGTGCACCATGATCTTAAGCTGGTCTCTGTGTGTTGGATGTGTGCCCTGCATTACATGCGTTGGTGAGGTGGTAAATAAAGATTGCCAGAGGTCACCCATTAGGCTTCTGCCACATTGCCTGCTGCTGCCGCTACGGCTACTTGGCACTCTACTGCTGTCACGTCGCTGACGTTGTTCCATCGTGACATTTGAAGAACGTGAAGCAGACGCAACAGATGTCTCCAGTTGATCAATCAGCAAGGTCTCCATTTCCTGCATTTTACTCTCTATTTGGGTGGGTGGAAGGAAAGTGCTGAATTTTGTTTTGTACCGGGGATCCAGGAGGGTGGCCACCCAGTAACTGTTGTTCATTTTGATGGCCTTAATGCGAGGATCATGTTGGAGGAAATGGAGCATCCAAGCACTCATGTGAGATTTCCCAAGCCTCTGGGTCGAGGGGCACTAGCATACTGATCTTCCTCATCTTCCTCCTCAAATTCGCGCCACCCTCTTTCCAAGGCAGGGACGTCGGTAACGTCGGTGTCCAGGAATACCTCCTCCTCCTCCTCCGCTTCCTCCGGCACAGCTTCAACACAGCCCTGACTTGCCTCAGATGATGCACCCTGAGAGCTGATGCGCCTCCTTGCACTAGCCCTGGACCCCGAACCACTGCCTAATGAAGACCGATAAAATTGTGAAACTGTCAGGCATTGTGGATTCGATGGAGAGAGAGGCTCCGTGTCCTAATCTGTGTCCGTCTCCTCCTCCGTCGCTGGCGGGACCTGATGTTTCAGAGTGTCCAACGATCGTTCCAGAACTACGATCACCACAATGCTCATGCTGACAAGGGCATTGTCCGCACTGACCATTTTGGTGGCTTCTTCAAAACTGGCAAGGATGGTGCAGAGCTCTTTCACCTGCCTCCACTCTCGGTGGCTCAACACCCCGAGGTCCGCACCGCTGCTTGTCAGGCCATGTGTCACTTCGCGCTGCGTAATGGCATTGCGCTGCTCCCACAATCGCTGGAGCATGTGGAGGGTGGAATTCCAGCGTGTTGCCACGTCAACATTGAGACGGTTGATGGGGAGGCCGAGCTGACGCTGCAACGCAGCCAGGCGGGTCGAAGCAGGGTGCGAACGGCGAAAGTGCGAACTCAGACCTCGAGCCTTCCTCAGCAGGCAGTCCAGACCCGGATAGCACTTTAGAAATTTCTGGACGACAAGGTTCATGACATGTGCCAGGCAAGGGATGGGCTCCAGCCTACCGATCTTAAGGGCAGCCAGTAGATTTCGACTGTTATCGCACACCACCTTGCCTGGCACAAGGTTCTTGTCACCCAGCCAGCGCTCGGTCTTGTTGCGGAGGGCCGTCCACAGCACCTGACCTGTGTGTGGACGGTCTCCAAAACAGATTAATTTCAACACGGCCTGGTTTCTCTGGGCCCGTGATGCCACCAGAGGACCTTGAGGGAAATAACCCTGCCCCATCCCTACGGTTTTGAAGAGCGTGCGCCGAGCCTGAGAGCCACCGTCACCCCCAGAGACATCCACCCAGCTCACCCAGTGAGCTGTCACAGAGATATAGCGGCCTTGGCCGTGCTTACTAGTCCATGTGTCGGTGGTCAGATGGACTTTTCCGGACACAGATGAAGACAACACGCTTGAAATTTTAGATGACACGTGGCTGGCCAGGGCAGGGACGGCTTTTCTGGCAAAAAAATGCCTGCTCGGCATCTGGTATTGGGGGCAGGCAAGGGCCATGACGTGGCGGAACCCATCTGTGTCCACCAGACGGAAAGGCAACATTTCCAAGGCCAAAAGCCTGGCAATGCCGACATTCAGGCTTTTGGCTTTGAGATGGTTTGGGTTAAAGTGTTTCTTCTGCTCCCAAACCTGGAAGACAGAAGGCTGGCTGCTAGACTGGCCGCTGTACGGCGTGCAGGTCGCCAAACTGGCGGAAGGAGAAGGGGTAGGATGGGTCTCTGGTGGTGCTGGTGGTACTCGGGCGATGGTGGAGGCTGAAGCGGAGGCTGATCCCTGATCATGACTCTGAGAGACATGGGCAGCTGAGGAACGCTTGGTGGTGGCAGAGGAGGCGGAGACAGAGGGTGTGACAGTGGTTGGAAGCCCGGCATCGGTGTGGCCTTTTTTGGCCAAGTGTTGCCTCCATTTCAACTCATGCATTCGCTGCATGTGACTAGACATGTTGGTGGTGGTTAAACACCTAAGATTCTTGCCTCTACTGATGCGTTTACGGCAAAGGCGGCATATGACATTGCTGGGTGAATCAGAGGCTTGCTCAAAGAAGGCCCAGGCTTGAGGGTCCTGGACCTTTTTGACGGCGATAAGCGAGGAGCGGGCTTTCCGCTGACCGTGGCTGGCGGAATCATATCAGCGGACTTCTGCGACCGCCACCTCTCTTTTTGAGGCGGGAACCGTACTGACACTACCCCATCGTCTTCCTCCTCGTCCAGTGATGAAGCGCTCGCAAGCAAATTCTGCTGAAAAGACCACGTTGGATCCGCAATGTCATCATCATCATCATCATCAACACAGGTGACTTCGTCGTCCTGACATTCTGCATCCAGGAGCTGTGGGCTACAAGCAAGAGGCACTGCAAGGCGTTGCCGACCGCCCGGAATTTTTGCCGATTGACCGGCTTCCTTCTCCTCCTCTGATGGCATCAGTAACTGGGCGTCAGAGCAGACAAAATCATCCTCTTTGGCCTCTTGATCTTTGGAAATGCCTTCTGACCCCAACCGCATTTTGTCATCAAAGAGGTCTTCAGAAAATGGATTATCCACAGTGGTGGGTACACGAGTTGACATTTGGGCTGCCTTCGCTTCATGTTGGACGGATGCTGATGATGCTGATGATGACATTTGTGGCTGTGACTGGGAGGACGAGGAGGTAAGACTGCTGGATGCAGGTTGCATTAACCACTGAAGAACAGATTGGCGACGCTGTTCGTTACTGAGATTCACAGGGCCCTGACCCAGCGATGACAGGCCTGACGGTCCTGCAACCGACGATCCGCTGGCTTGCGTGTTGTCGCCAGCACTGGAAGGAGCACCTTCTCTCGTACCTCTACCTCCATGTCCTACCCCCCTCTTTGCTCGCTTACCACCTGCATTTCGCTCCATGTTCAGAAAGATAAAAATTTGAGAAGGTATGGAAGAGTTTTGGAAAGTCTCTTATTAAAAGACGGCAAATTACAGCTATTCTTAAATCCCTCTAATTTCCTACAGCCAATTAGGATTAGAAACTGAAATGTTTCTAGCGAATACCTGTGAAATGCGGTCTGGTGGAAGAACCGTAAGACAAAATCAACAGTGTTCTTCCTTCAGTCCCAGGGATTTACAACTGCCCAGTAGGACTAGGAATTGATAGTTTTCAACAAAATATCATACAAGTGCGCTATCTGCGCCAAACTGAGATTCAACGAGCCCAATAAAACTATTCAGAAGTTACACGGATGAGAAATTGGTTTTTTTGCAGCAATGACAAACGAGAATAGTTGCTAGAAAATTTTTCTATCAGAATTGTCGTACAACGTGGCTATTTGAAAAAACTAGGGCCGCACCACGTGCAATACAGCTATTAAAAACTATTCGTATAACAAACGGTGGTTTTTGCATCTATCAATACACCTGCGGTGACTACAAATTGCTGTATTCAAATTTAAGTGCAAGGTGGCTCTATGAACAAAGCTGGACTGCGCCAAAGTGAAAAACACGTAATTAAATTGTGTACGGATAATAAAACGTGGTTTTTGCACCTATCAATACACCTGCGGTGACGACAAAATTACTGTATTCAAATTTAAGTGCAAGGTGGCTCTATGAACAAAGCTGGACTGCGCCAAAGTGAAAAACACGTAATTAAATTGTGTACGGATAATAAAAGGCGTTTTTTGCACCTATCAATACACCTGTGGTGACTACAAAATTGCTATATTCAAATTTAAGTGCAAGGTGGCTCTATAAACAAAGCTGGCGTGCGCCAAAGTGAAAAAAACACCTATCTGAAATGTAAACAGATAATAAAAGTGGAGTTTTGCACCTATAAAAACACCTGCGGTGACTACAAAAATGCTGTCTTCAAATTTAAGTGCAAGGTGGCTCTTTGAACAAAACTGGGCCGCACCAAAGTAAAAAAAACACCTATTTGAAATGTATACGGATTATAAAAGTTGAGTTTTGCACCTATCAAATACACCTGCAGTTAGTAGAAAAGATCTGTATCCTAATATAAGTACAGGCTGCACAACATACAAGTAATATTTCACCAAAAACTAGCCAAAAACTGTTAATCAAAACCCATTGCAATGCAGGGTCAAATCACAGTCTGGGCTGCACAATATCCACTCTGCTTTCAAAAGCCTGCCTGCCTGTCTGTCTGTGTTCGCCCGCAGACTCCCGCCCCCTCCTCCCCGCGACTGTACAGCGCTAGATGCTCCTTTAAAATTCTCAGCCTAAGTAACTAAAAACTGCAAATCTCTAATCTACCTAAGTTCTAATGTTCACAGCTAAAAGCGCAGTTGTCTGTGTGAACAAATAGAAGAGTTTCGCTGAGCTGTTTTGAGAGAGACCGACCACACGTCCTGCTCTTATGATACACAGACACACACTGAACATGAACAGGAAGGGCTGTTCTATGTAAAACGAGGTCATGTGATTTTTCCAGCCAATCACAACCATACACATCTCAGTCATGATGTCGCACACCCAGCTCACCCTGCTCTATTCTGTAACCTGATTTGCTGGCCGCCAAAATGACAGGAAGCGCTGAAAATGGCGTGATATTAATAGATTATGCGCAGATTTTCACCTAAATTATCGGGTGATCGAAAAAATACGATCAACATAAAAACCGTACAGATTTCAACTTTGTTGATAATAATTGCTCAACACTACTCTTAACTAGTGTTGAGCAATTATTATCGACAAAGTTGAAATCGGCACAGTTTTTATGTTGATCGAAATTTTTAGATCATGCGATAATTTAGATTAAAATCTGTGCATCATCTATTAATATTGCGCCATTTTCGGTGCTTCCTGTCATTTTGGCAGCCAGCAAATCAGCTTACAGAATAGAGCAGGGTGAGATGTGTGTGCGACATCATGACTGGGATGTGTATGGTTGCGATTGGCTGGAAAAATCACATGACCTCGTTTTACATAGAACAGCCCTTCCTGTTCAGCCTCAGTGTCTCTCAGCGTCTCATAGCAGTAGGACGTGCGCTCTGCCTGTGTCCAAACAGCTCATCGAAATTATTCTATTTCTTCACAGAGAAAGCTCTACTGTTAGCTGTGATCCTTACAACTTAGTTAGATCAGAGATTGGAAGATTTTATGTAGTTAGGTAGAGATTTTTAAAGGAGCATCTACCGCTGTAAAGTCACTAGGGGTAGCGGGGGGGGGGGGGCACGGGCGAACACAGACAAGCTCTATAAAGAATACTGGATATACAGTAGTTCATCAAGACTTAGTGTAGACATTGCACTGCAATAGCTTTTATTATTAACAGTTTTCTATTGAAATATTTCCTGGATATTGGGCAGCCTGAACTTATATTAGGATACACATCTTTTCTGGTAACTGCAGGTCTCTTTGTTAGGTGCAAAACTCCACTTTAATTTTCAGTATACATTTCAGATAGGTGTTCTTTTTCAATTTTGCCCATTCCAGCTTTGTTGATATAGCCACGTTGCAGTTATATTAGAATTCAGCGATTTTGTAGTCAGCACAGGTTGATAGGTGCCAAAAATACCTTTTATTATCCGAATACATTTCAGATACGTGTTTTTTCACTTTGGCGCAATCCAGCTTTGTTCATTGAGGCACCTTGCACTTAAATGTGAATACAGCAATTTTGTAGTCACCACAGGTGAATTGATAGGTGCTAAAAAATACCTTTTATTATCCGAATACATCACAGATACGTGTTTTTTCACTTTTGCGCACTACAGCTTTGTTCATTGAGGCACCTTGCACTTAAATGTGAATACAGCAATTTTGTAGTCACCACAGGTGAATTGAAAGGTGCCAAAAATACCTTTTAATATCCGTATACATTTCAGACAGGTGTTTTTTTCACTTTTTGTCAGTCAAGCTTTGTTGATAGATCTACTTTGCAGTTCAATTTGAATCCAGCAATTTTGTTTTGATTTGAGGGATTTGAGAATAGCTGTGATTTGCCTTCTTTTAATAAGAGACTTTCCAAAAATCTTCCATACCTTCTCAAATTTTTATATTTCTGAACATGGAGCAAAATTCAGGTGGTAAGCAAGCAAAGAGGGGGGGCTAGGACATGAAGGTAGAGGTACGAGAGAAGGTGCTCCTTCCAGTGCTGGCGACAACACGCATGCCAGCGGATCGTCAGTTGCAGGACCGTCAGGCCTGTCATCGCTGGGTCAGGGCCCTGTGAATCTCAGTAACGAACAACATCGCCAATCTGTCCTTCAGTGGTTAATGCAACCTGCATCCAGCAGTCTTACCTCCTCGTCCTCCCAGTCACGGCCACAAATGTCGTCATCAGCATCATCAGCATCCGTCCAACATGAAGCAGCACAAATGTCAACTCGTGTACCCACCACTGTGGATAATCCATTTTCTGAAGACCTCTTTGATGACAAAATGCGGTTGGGGTCAGATGGCATGTTAAAAGATCAAGAGGCCAAAGAAGATGATTTCTCCGCTCTGACGCCCAGTTACGGATGCCATCAGAGGAGGAGAAGGAAGCCGGTCAATCAGCAAAAATCCCGGGTGGTTGGCAACGCCTTGCAGTCCCTCTTGCTTGTAGCCCATAGCTCCCGGATGCAGAATGTCAGGACGACGAAGT